>APFE030028247.1:41614-66090 GCA_000404065.3 Pinus taeda | reverse complement strand
TTCATTTATGTAATGTAAAGGAGGTTGCCCCCTCAAAGAGGCTGAATTCTAAGGCGTTGATCTATCTTTTCTATCTTTTTGTGAGTTGGTTTCATAACAGCTCAACATTCATAGTTCATGCCCTCCTTCTAGTGCCAGAAATTTTGATGCCTGTAAAATCGTTGCATCAACATCAGGGAAAACCACCCCGTCTAGACCTTAGTGTAGCTCCTTTTTCGTTTGGTGTGGTGGCTCCCACTCGATATAATGGGACCATTTTCCCAGTGATGTGTTAGTTGATGGGTGATTGTTTTATAATGTGTAACGAAGGTGATAAGTGTTTTATCCTACAATTCATAAATATACAAATATAACTATATAACCCGGGTATCCTGTTAACAATGCGATTTCAGATTATTCCTAAAGGATAAATAATCATATAGATGGCTTACTTATCAATAGAAATATGAATTTATATAATGATTACTTTTTTTAAGAAATTAAACAAAATAATTATAAAAAAATTATCACATTCATTACAATATATATCACTGATATATATATTCAAATGATAACAATTCTAAAACTTTCAGATATGATATGCTAAAGAATTGTCTAAAACACATACATATATCAACAATAGCAAGTTTTAATAAATGTTCATTCACATAAAGAAATAAGACAAAAACAATGATATAAGTATCGTATGCATTTGGATCCTTCCAATGTAAAAAACACTTTGATTCCACTTTCCTATTTCAAAAACCTCCAGAAGATTCAAAAGTGCAAGTCTTAAACAAAAGGTTCTTCCATAAAAATGCAGAACCTTGATCCACTTTTGACAAAAAAATATTTAGAAGTACAGAAGTGCCACTCCCAAGTCAAGTTTTGACAAATTTGAGGACCCTTTTTAAATACATGAAAGAGTCTAAAATAATAAAAATAAAAACTAAATATCAACAAAAATTGCTATGTATTGTTCTATTTGTAGACATGAAAATTTGGGATTTACTATAAAAATAGTAGTGCAATAGTGATTGAACTAATTCATTGAATCAGCTTCTTTTCTTGTGCTTGTAGCTGACAAATTACGAGCATGGGCTAGATTTCTAGAGGTTGACTCATCCTGGAGTGTAGTTGGGCTGTGTAGGTGGCATCGAAGAGTTGATGGATCATGTAGTTGACCACGTCAGAAAGGCATTTCATGGCCATTTTTTGGCTATGTGGCTTGACTAGAAAAAACCAAAATGTTTCCCATGTCAAGTTTTGGACTTCTCCACTCTGTTTTTCTCTGTTCGCCAATTCGTGTCACCAATGATGTTTCAATGCCTTTGCTTTCAGGATTTTACCTGGAGAGCAATTGGAGATCAAATTAGACATATGTAAACTATTATTTACTAATTCAATCAAACCATTCATTGCAAATTTGCTTCTAGAAGTTACTCTTTCGGCTTTCATTAGCTGGGACTCCCATTTAGAAAACAGGATTTCCTTGTGTGATTCTTGTATTTTTCACAAATTGGTAGCCATTCCTTTTATGGAATCTTGCCAAGACAGAAAATTTGTTATCCTTTCATCTGTTTTTTCCAATTCCAGTCTAGCATCCACTACCTTCTCAATCAGTGATGCAGATATATCGCACAATGGGTCAGCCAATCATATGTTATGGCAAAGGATGTTCAATTGTCGAGACAAGCCTTTAGTTATCTCAAAGGCTTCTTTTTCAAAGTCACTAACCTATGGATAACCCCTGCACATTTCTATCTGTACTTGCATTTGTTCAATTTGATCTTCCTTTGCCTTCTTTTCCTTCTCAATTGTCATTTGAAGCCTGCTTAATTCTTGAGACAACTCCTGTTGTTTCTGGAGGGTCTGCTAATCAATCATCTATTTCTCCAGTTTCAACTGCTCTCTTAGTCGCTCATTTCACTATCTCTGCTCTGCTAGTTGTTATTCAAGCTGACTAATCCTTTGTTGTCCTTCTGCTGATTGCACTTCAAGTTGAGTGATCCTATTATCTTTTTCCTTGATTAGCACGCTGAACTTTGAGGCTTTGTCTATTGTTGTTGATGTATAAGCCCCTGCATACTGAGATAATTTAGTTAAATCCTCAGAGGGATTGACTTATGCCTTCCATACAAAATTCATCATTTCGTCCTGAGGAGTTAAAAGAGGTCCTTGATCAATTTTCCTCTTTTTCCTCTATATTTTAACCATATCCCTGTGCTCCGGACTATAGAATACATCTAGGGGTGGTATTTCTTCTTTTCTTAGTACAATCTCCTGTGTAGGATTTTCGGGAATGATTTCTATATCCTGTTGAATCTTGGGTAGGTCGCTTGTCCCTTCAATTAGAACACTAATAACTTTAGGCTTTTGTGCTACGGGTGATTTTGGTGTAGTGGGCTCTTGGTATTTATTCGGGTTTCTGATAATCGGATTGAACTGCTCCCATTCCTTGATTAAAGCAGGATCAATATTTCTATCAGTATCAAGGATCTCACTAGTTCCTTCCTTTGTCTGCTCCCTTTCAGGGCTCTTTTCCTTTTCAAGAGTCTTTTCAATAGTTTTTTCTTCATAGTGGCCTTCTAGTTGCACTGTAGAGGTAGTATTTAACAAGTCCAAAGGTAGTGTTTGCAACCTCTGTCCCCTAAACTTCAAAAATTCCTTTAATCCCTCTGCTCCCAATCTGATTTTTGCTAGATGTTTCACTTGATAAAATAACTCAGTTGAAGTGAACAAATCATCATAATCACCCTTCTCATGTTCAAACTTGGCAATTTTGACATGGGAGGTGAAATTGTAGGCGACTTCTTTTGGATCACACTGCCTCTTTGGGATGATTGCTAACTTTAACTCAATCCATGATATAAGAGTTAACTGTTGCTTCCATTAAAAGTACCATCTCTTTGGAAAATCTAGCCGAATCATGGACTCCAAAGAGTCTGCATATCATAGCACTAGCATAGCAGTAGGGAGATGCTAAGGAGTCTATGGAGTACATACCCAATGATTCATGGTTGTGTTTGTTTGGATAATACCTCCATTGTCTGATAGGCTCCGACTCCATGGAATTTTCCTTGGTGAAGGATTCCAAGAATGCCTTGTTGTACTGATTTTGTGGTTTAGGCAAATGGTACATCTTTTTTATATGTTATGCCCTAAATGAACCGAACATCCTTCCATCGGCCGTAAAGAATGTTCTTTCTGTTATGCGGATACTTTCAATTACCCATCCGACCAAGTCATTATAGGGTAATATTTTAGTGCAGGTTGTTATTCTGTGAAGATAAGAGCTGGCCAAATCCTTAAGAGTGCTCTCTGACTTGTCAGTGGAATCTGTTGTTCCCTTTTCTTCTTCAATCTCTAATGGATCCTTAGCTTCCAAAAATTGTATATACTTTCCCATGAAGCCTTGCCCAGATCGAGGTAGGTAGTATCAGCTATCAAGACCTTTTTCTCTGGTTCCTCTTTGGTTATGACAGGGGCCTTTGGTTTCTTTGATTTCTTCGTCATTTTCGCTGGATTCATAAATTCAGACTTGCTCTGCACAATGAAACAGAAGAACGTAACATAGGATAAATTCGTTCAAAACTAATAAACAGTATACAATAATAACAGTAATTAAGCGCAATGGGTAATACATATTTTGATATATTACCTTGCTACAGTTGAAATCCTTGAAGGAATCAACCATAGATACTCTATTAATGTTTTCCGTAACCACCAACGTGACACTTAAATGCCATAAAGATATGTCACATCATGAATTTTAATAACATTTCTTTAAAAATAAATATCATAACTTCTCGATCAGTGATAAGCAATTAACCGCATATCGCAGATCATGAGGTATAACCGTTATGCTTAACTGTTTCCTTTGTAAAGTTCCGATTGCGATAGATGGTAAGCAAGATCACTTGAATAAAAAAATTTGTTGTTTATTTATAATTGACTTGTAATTTAGGCCCTCAAACATTCGCCTAACGATTATATTTCAACTTTATTAAAAAGTACGCTTTCCAATAATAAAATTGCATCAGTGGATTCCAAATGGGCATTTGTTATATGTTGCGTGCTTTCAGTGATGACCGATTGCAATCGGCTTATCGCATCAGGAGGTTTATATGGGCACTTGGAATGATTCCTTGATAAGTTGTGATATGCACTTTCCGATAGCGTTATCGCATCGGCAATTGCCAATCGAAACCTTAAGTCTATCTTTAAAAAAAAGTATGCAACACATTATTTTATATTTGTTTTATGAGAAGGTCTTGTTTAATATTTAAATTAGATCAGACCTTTTCATAAATAGTTTCATGTGTTGATTTTGCAAAGTTGCGAATGTTATTGAACTTAACCTATAAGCAAAAGACTTATCACAACTATGGATTTTTTAAAAGTTCTATTGATTTTATCTAAGTTCTAAAAAAGGGGACCCATTTCGTGTTAAAGTTTTAGATAAAAATTTTGAAATGGGGAGGGTTTTTGTATAGGACAATAGATTCCCACTCTAATACCAATTGTTAAAAATGTAAGCACTACTAAGGGGTGGGGGGTGGGGGGAAGGGGGGGGTGTGAATCTGCAGTGAAGGAACTTATATATTTTTGGCCAATTAATTAAACCTTTAAATATTCACAAACTAAAACACATAAAGAGAGATCAGAGAATCAACCATAAGCATGAAGCCATAAAAACATTCAACACATGATACACAAATACTTACGTTGTAAAACCCCCAATGGGACAAAAACCACACTTATTTCTGTTGTGTTGCTTATAGTTCTCTTATTAATCAAATCAAATCATTTAAATAAATTTAGCTAACCTCCACTATCAAGGAGAAACCACCCATGTGTTCAATATTGTTGGTATTCACTAGCTAGGAAGTATCTACTCACATGACTCGACAGATAGCCATCCACTAGAAGCCTCCACAACCAACAAGCCTTTCCAAGTTACCATTAGATTATCTGCCACCATGGATGGAGATACAACTCCAAAAATATTGTTTTGTTGACTACCACTAGCAAGGAGCCACCACCCCTATCCAACTCTCGAAGCCACACTTTCTTTCATTTTAATACTGGACTCCAAGGAGAACTTCATATCTCAACAATAGCACATTAGTCTCCAAAAATAAAATCAATCAACACAAGAACTGCATAAAATAATCTAGTAAACACATCAGCAAAAACCCTCTCTGTAATGCAAAAATTTTCTCACAAATAAATGATGCACTCAACAATAAACTAGAGAATACCCAAAATGATATGAAACACCAAAAATACCTTCAACCAATCCTTACTTCATCTCCTCACTCTTTGCATAAAATGTTGGCTAAAATATACTTCTTCTACCTGCTACAACACTTGAAAACTACTTCAAAAAATTTCATCATGACCCTCACAACTTGCATGCAATTCTACTCTCTCACACACACAATACATAACACAACCAACCAACTATACTTGATCTTTCTCCAATATATTGATGATATGAGGTGATTAACTCAATAATTACCAAAAACAATAAGCTCAACAAATATTTGTTCATACACTTTGACATTTTGAATCAAATCTTCATCCTTGACATGATTTTTTACTATATCCATTTAATGAGAGAGATATTTCCACTTTCACCACTGCCTTGATTATGGTTAAATTTTTCTGACTTTTCCATGAAAAATATCAAGTAATACAACTAGAAAAACTCATAAATTAGTCAATATGCATGATGAATATGGAGGAAATCTCACTTTAGGACACATCCACACACATAACATTGGGAAATATTGGCTGCAAAGCTTACACCCACACACATAAAACTAGAAAATCTCAGTTGAAGGATTTTAGCCTCATGCATGGCACTCCTTCCCAACAGCTAGGAGTAGAGTATAGGGAAAATCAATAGTCCTTGAGCTCAGGACTTCTGCCAATTGCTTGTGCACCTTCATCAACACTTATATACACCTCCAAACCTATGTTGAGCTCTATGAAATCTTTGTAAATAGGCTAAATGTCACAACCAAGTTCCAACACCAACTTGACCTAGAATCCAACAAGACAAGGGTTGACATGAGTACTAACAAGTCCTCTACTCTCATGCACCACCTGCACAACCTGCAACACCTTTGCGCAACTCTATAGCAACTTTGTAACATCATCATAAGGCCAAAACATCTCTACAACAATTCATGAGCATGAAGATCTATACTGCCAAACTCCTCAACAAGATCAAGATCTCTAACACCTGTAGTAGCGTCATCAACCTATCCATCTATCTCTAACATTTGTACTAACATCATCAACTTGCTCATCTATCTCCAACACTTGTAGTAGCATCATCAAATTGTAAAACTACCTCCAATGCATCTCTAATCAACCTCCAATTCTTGCACTAGCTAAGCATACCCTGCATTAGGTCATAACCATGTTGACATTAATGCCAACCAACAAGACCAGCAAGTAGATCCCATCGCAACAGCAAACCAACTAACACAATACCACTACACAATGCTAGCAACACTCATCACAATCATAAGTAGGACTACCACCATCAAGTTGACATACAACATATGAAAAATAGTACTAATACCCTATTGACATCAATGCCAACACCACAATTCCAACAAGACCTTTCCAACAATATATCACACTTGGAAAAACTCCTCTAGTATAAGAAGTTATGATCATTTGAAGTTGGTAGTTGAAATGAGAACCAAAAACACCAAATTTTTTAAACATCACACATGTTGAGGGAAAATATGAACATCGGAAAAATAATCAATGGCTTTGGGCACACAAACATGTGCATTGTTTAACAGAATTAAACAACATTCACCTTTTGTCCAATTTTGTGATGGTCAAAAGTGTGTATGGTGGATGGTACACAAAGTTGCATGAAATTTAACCTCCCCATCATACCAACAAGATGTTGATACATTTCATGCATCCAATGGGTTTATAGGTGTGTTGTGGTACTCAACGACCCCCCATTATCTTTAGACTTAGGAGAAAGAATAATGAGGACCCTTTAAAAATTTAGGATAGAATCCTTCCTTCTTTGGATAAAATAGGATAAGTTTTGTATTTACTCTTTTATTTTTGAATAAAACAAGAAAAAATTATGAAAAGGGCATAAAACCTTTTAGGAATCCTTTTGTAGTTTTAGGAGATAAATTACAAGTCTTACGAATCCAAAAATCGTAACAAATAAATGAAAATATCATAAAAGGATTGGTCTTATTAAAACCTACATGTAGTATCGGTGGTTTCAAAGAATAGAAAAACAACGAAAAGCCGATAAGAGAAACAGTGAAAAGTTGATAAGCGAAATATAGAAAAGTCGAAATGCCAAATGCCAAAACCAATATCACAATCTGTCAAAATCCGATATCGCATTTCGTCAATTGACGGATGCCAATATCACATTATGTTAAAAATCTAGTATTTCACAATATAGATCCCACACCTATATGTTTTTCGGAAATCACAGGTTATTAAGTTATGTTAATATCACCCGATACCAATTGTCTGATATAATGACAAGTGTCAACGTCACATGAACAGATGTTTGAAAATTAAATGACCACTTTGCGTAGTTCTAATTTCGAGGTTTTTTCTTTTATGATTTTTATAATTTTGTGTTAATGTGAAAGGATTTTCCATAAATCTCGCATTAAATTGATATGACTCTTTGCATCTCTCAAATCTCTTGCTTCTTATCTTGGTTTGTTTCTTGACAGGTAAATTCCAATAAATAGTAGTTAAAGGACATGTCAAGAATAATCAAAGTGAGGAGGAAGTTTGTAATACAACAAGAACCAGTCTTTCCCCCTGAAGAAGTGTTTGAGATGTCTCAATTGTTTACAAGTACTACTTCCTCTTGGGAGGCAATATACAAACTATTCGAGGATGAAAATTCAAGAATAATCATGAAATAGGATACTACTACTGATGATTCTCCTCCAAGTAACAGTGACACATGGAGTGATGTGGCTAATTCATTTCTCCATATAATTGTTGCTAACTCCAAAATTCTACCATATACAGATATGGTGAGATGGGTTGTTGACCATTTGGACATCACAGGAAGAACGTTTATAACTCTGAAGAAGATAGTTATTGGGTCTTTTAAAGCTAAGGATTTAAGGAAAATGTATCATCTACCTCAACCTCAGAAGAAATATGATACACAATTTGTCTAGAAATTCATGCAAGAGAATTTGAATCTTGCTAAGCTAATCAGAGAATGGAGAAGGGACCCAAACACACACAAGCTAGAGGACAGGGGTATGTATTCATTAGCCTATATCGTTGGCCCTTTCTCTCATATTGTTTCTATGTTATGTCGCCTCTATGGTTATCTAAATACACAAAAATTCTCTAAAGAATGGGTGCCATTGATAGAAGCCTGTGTTGATGGCTATATCATGGATTGGGTGATTAGTTTATCCAACAATTTGACCACTCAAATCTACAATTACAAACAGAAGCGCAATTTCTTGAAATAATGACTCATCCTTTCTTTATGAGCGCCTATGTCATGGATGTAATTTGTTTTTCTTATGATTTTCCATCTTTAGGATGGAAATGGATAGACCAATTTCCTATTCATATATCTATTTATCTCAATATCCTTTGGGAAACCAAATACCATTCTCACTTATACAAAAATTTTCATGAGGTCATGATCCCTATCCACCGAGATGTCTTTGGAAAAAAAGACCCTAGACTTACCGCATAAGCCAATAAAGACTTAAAGCCTATAAGAAAGTGGTTTGGGGAAGAGTCGTTTACTTACATTCATGTTTTTGGTAGCCTTTCCCATCATCATGTTTTGCCCCTTTTTGTCCTAGATAGATTGTTGGCCAAGGAAATCTCTTATCAAACATTTGGTAAGGGCTTAACTAAAGTACTTAAAGATTCCAAGAAATCTGCCTGCCCATGTTTTCCTATACTCTGTGGTACTTATACCTTATAGATTTTCAAGCATTCTTTAGTTGAAATTGAACAATTAAAAGCCTTTAGTTTTCCAATCATAATAAATAGGCCATATGACCCTAATGGCGTAGCGAAAGATGTTACAACATAGGCTAGGCTCAAACCATTTTCAGGCGAGCTTGACAAGTTCGATGATTTGTTTGAAATGGTTCCAGAGTATTATATGGTAGAATAATTGGTAGCAGATCGTCAAAGTCTTAACAAATTGATTAGATTCAATCAATATCATCATCAAATAATAGTCCATTTTCCAGAATCCCTGTTAAAACAATTTTGACAGAACTTAGAAGTTTCAGATGCATTAGCTTTCTCTTCAAAAGCTCCAATTATTTCCCAGGTCTCTGAAATAGCTACTATAGTTGTTGAGAAAACAAGAGAAATTAAAGAGGAGAACAAATTGGATGAAGTATGGGATCCAACTGTGTTTTGATGATAGGAGGAACTTGGGTTATAGGTATCTCGGCCGATATACAAGCAGAACAGGTTAGAGTCAGCATAGAGACGGAACATGTTCCAGAAACTATAGGGACAACCGCATTTATTGTTGAGGCTTTCCATGGGAATATTATTCCTAAAACTGTTGAGAATAACATTAATGCCAAAATTGTCAATCAATCAATTGTTGTCGAATATATGGAAATAATTTATGCATTCCCTACTACCGAGATAGTCCTCAAGATTGAAGAAATCCTTCCTTTGGATGTGTTTTATAGTCCAAAACATAAAATAGTAATGATATGGTAAAGGAAGAAAAGAAAGTTAGAGGAATCACAAGAGCTATTTACAAATGAGACTCCTTTTTAAGTTCCTTGGAAAGGAGCTCAAACAGCCCCTGATGAGGAGTTCAACAGATTATCTTAGTTTGCAGGAGCTTACGCTAGTGCTACCATTGATAAAACTGTAGAAATACAAATGCTAATGAAAGAAAAAGATCAAAGGATTGTTCAATTAGAACAAACTTTCCAGATTGAAAAGAAAGTAATTGAGAAACAATGGCAAGAAAATCTTACGGAGTTATAGAACAGTTTTAATGATTTAAAGCTACAGTTTGAATTTGAAGTGAAGGATAAAGATGAATAGATATTGCAATTGCAACAAAGGATAACCCAGCTGCGGGAAAATTCAGAGATAAATGAAGTCCACAAGTAGCAGTCTATCTTCTGTCACAAATTGGCTATAATTCATGACTTGTCAAAGACCAGTGATTCTTTAGTAAACCAATCGTTTGATTTAAGGATGTTGTATGAAGAGATTGACGAGAAAAATTATGAGTATATAGATTGGCAAGACAGTGCTTAGGGAAGATCAACTAATATTCCTTGAATTTAAGAATCACAGAAGATCAGCTTATATTTCCAATGGAGACCCATTATGTTGAATCATTAAGCAAACCATTGGTAGCCTTTTTGTATAATTATTTCTAGACCTTGTCGATTATGTAGAATTTGCATAAAAAAGGATTGTTTTATAGAACAATTAATGTTTTCTAATTTTTTGGGGACCAAATTGAGTGAAAATTAATTTTGTAAAGGGTTTATTGGTTAGAATTCTTTTTAATTTGATGAAGGGAAGAAGAATACAGATGTTGAGACTTGGGAAATCATGATTATTAGCAATATGAGTAGGTTAATAGGTTTATGATATATGAATAGAAGACAAGCTGATGATTTGAGCTTGTGGATCTAGTTTGAAATATTATGAAAAGTGGTCCACACAAAGTTGAAGAAGGAGGTGGTTGCCTCCACTAAGGTTGTTTCCTCAATCGGGTTGAAGAATACAAAACATCAAAGCTTGGACATTTACAAGGTCAATTCCTCAATTAGGTTGTATCCTACTACAAGTGGGTGCTTGCAAATTTTTGAGGTTGGTTCCTTAATCAAATTGTAGCCTATCACAATTAGTTTCTTTCACGTCTTGGGGGTCGGTACCTCTAGCAAGTTAGTGCCTACAAATCTATTTAAATTAATTGAAGAAGAAGTCTAAAATAATTTGAGGTTTTCTCCCACAAGGATTTCCATGTAAAAGTTTTTTTTGTCTCTTGTGTGTATGTGATGATGGCTTCTTGATGCATAGTTTCATTCATTGTTATAATGAAAATTATTATGATACACTATTATATGGATCATTATTGATGAAATTTTTTGAAACAATAAGTTTGAGACTACATTGACCCAACTGCCCCGCCAAGTGTGATCATTGTTCTAACAATGGAAACAATCCAAAATATACATTGAATACCGAAGATTATTGTAAGCGACAGAGATCCAATTTTTAGTGGAAATTTTTCAAATGAATTATTTTCTTATGTGGTTACTCAATTACCTCACATATCATCATACCATCCTTAATCTGATAGGTAAACTAATATTATGAATAAATGTTTGAAAGAATACCTTCCTTGCTTTGCATCTAATAAACAAAAGCAATGAGTCAAGTGGTTCCCCTTGGTAGAATAATGATACAATACATATGCTATGAACGTAAATATATAAATAAATAATAGTAATGATAATAATTAATAATTGTGAAAGGACATGTATGTTAGTTGGGACATGGCTATTCATGAAAGAGCATCCCACTTATTATTTATATGATCCCCTCCTTTGTAACCAAACCATACCAATTTACTCATACATTTATATATAATATTATTTGACAGAATGGATAATTTTATATTCCAAGTCTTTTGGATGTTTAATTAGTGAAGCCAAGTTTAGCTATCATATTTAGTATCGAAACTTCATTTTCTGATCCTTTCCATTAGCCAAAAAGGATTTTAGCCACACTCAAAACTTTGAATTTTTTCTAATTCCAAGTATTTGATCAAACAAAAAATAGACCTTTGGCCATTTCTATTTTAATAATTCTAGTGACAATATTACTTTGTTGCAAATTTGAAGGGTAAAAAAGAGAAAGAATAAATGGGAAATTTGAAGGAAAAAATAGTTTTCCCTATGCATTCCACTCTCTGTATATAATTAAAAGAGTCGTACAATGAAGAAAAGAGTTGTTAAGGGAAAATTAGATGACATAATTTTAATAAATTACTATTGTACAATCTGCCATAATTAGTCACAGTTTGATGACCAATAACCCAATTTCGTACCACTTATCCAACCATCATACTAATAAATTTAAATTGCATATGAATTAATTGGTCAATGTGTTGTACAATGTTGTGTTGCACATTCAATATAGTCATACATAGTTGCAATATGAAATTAGTGTATCCATTTAGTTGTTGTTTAAAATTCAGAATAAACCATTCATTATATTTCCATACGTTGACTAATTTGTACATTCACTATATGATTATTTAATTACAGCAAAAAATTTCTACAACCATTAAGACCATTGTATAGTCAAATGATTAAAGACCCCAAAAAAAATCAATGACCAATATATTAATCCATTTAGCTGCTACCATTGTACATCTGTACTATCCCTATTACCTATTAGTACAGTCAATCCATTGCAAATCCACCTCTAATTCACCATCCATACTCCTTGTACCCAATTGTTGCTATACAATATTGATTTCTTTACTATAGTACATTTTTGTGCAATAATGACATTGAAGGTGTTCTATCCATGAGGTTGGGTTGGGTAGACAATATTCATCCCAGCGAATACTAATGCCCTATTTTTGTCCTCCTTTGTCGAGTGAGAATAAGACACATATAAAGGGATTTGCACGAGCAAGATTTCCTCATTACTTTATCACCCATCACTGGCCCCTTAGCTTGGTACAAGGTTTGAGTCTTCGTTACCAACCCCTTTTCCTAATATAGGGTTTGAGTCTCCACCAGAGTTGGGAAATGGACCCACCCTCTCCTTACCAATTTTCTTGGTCCTTTTCATGGAATTCCGCTCTTTTGTGACTATGCTTTTGTTAATCAAAAGTTGATCAGTTTTTGTTACATGACGTAGGTTCATTTTGGTGAGCCTCTGCATGGAAAGCTTAACCATAGTATTAATTGTTTACAAGTTCTCATCTGTTGATCAAAGGACTAGATTTATAAATGTCCCAATTCATTCCTAATCCCTAATTATGTGTTTAAACCTAAACCAAGGCACCATATGAACCTTATCTTTAGATCACTTCTCATCTAATACCTTCTGGCATGTTATCATCTCCATAAGCACAACTCCAAAACATTAAACATTTGATTTCATTGTTACATGTCTAGTGGATGCAATAGTCAAGAGGTAAAACAAAAACTAATATTTTATAATACATTGATGAAAAAAAATCCATGGTTTTCCTAATAAAACGAACAACCAAATGAACTACAATCAAAACTTACCTACATACTCTGGAGTAAGATATCCAAATGTTCCATCCAATCTTGTTTCCATGGATGTTTTATCCTCTAGAGCAAGCTTTGAAATACCAAAATAAAATACTTTTGGTTCTAGGCTGTGATCAACATGAACCATAGTTATGGGTTTGAAATGTCGATCTTCAAATCAACATGAATGGGATGGATCCAAAAAATCTATTACAACAATCTAGAAGAATATTTGAAGGCTTCAACTCCATGTGAATGATCATTTTTTAACTTAGGTTGTCTAAGTATTTCGTCACATGAAAAT
Source organism: Pinus taeda (assembly GCA_000404065.3). Lineage (NCBI taxonomy): Eukaryota > Viridiplantae > Streptophyta > Pinopsida > Pinales > Pinaceae > Pinus > Pinus taeda. Next base: position 52,509 of record APFE030028247.1, on the reverse strand, counting down.
ATTGTTACATCATTATTATTTATATAATCAAACAAAACTACCTTGAAAATGATTTATTTATTTAAAAATAATCTTCCCTATAAAATAGGACTATTTTGAAATGTTCCCCTGTCATGTCAATTCTGACAGTTTTTTTGTATAGGACGATTATAATAAGTAATTTTTTCCTCGATAAACCACTGGGAGATATATGTTATAGATGGTTATTGGTGAAGTTAAGAAAATTATGATTAGATAAAGGGATAAATTATTTGTGCTTAAACAAATATGATATAATCAGTGTTTTGACACGTGAAGAATGATATCACTAATCTACTTCTATTATGAAAATAAAGTACATTTTTTCCTGACATATAAAAGCATCCCCCCGAATGAAAATTTCAAACTATAATAGAAAGATGTAAAATCCATGAATTTCATAATGATCAAGTCAAAATGCATATTATAGGAGGGCAAGTGAAAATCCAAACAATTTAAAAAATGTGTTGGGTATTCTTACCTAACCCTTTAGAGACCAAAAACCAGCCTTCAATTGATGTGTTTGACACCCTTTCCAGCTCAAAACATATGAAATCCAATATTGGACTCAAGCTATGGTCAAAAGGAAATTTGTCGTTACCTTTATTCTAATAAAAAATGTTATTACCAATTGCGATATATTGCCTCTGAATTGCAAAAACTCTTCTATTACAGGTTTTAGGCTATGAGGACAATGTAGGCATTGTTCACTACGAGATTGAATTTACAAAAGAAAAACAATGAAATTGTGAGAGTGATAAATTGGGTGTAAATTCAACACATCATGTTACGTGTGTAGATTCCTAATTAAATAACTTGTATTCAGATTATGTAAGTACTACATCCCATGAACTACATCTAAAGCAATACGCAACTGATTGTTCAAACTGAGAGGCTCAAGCCCATTCTGCTCCCAATGGAAAAGGTTTTGGGTCAATGTTCCCTGAGGCATGAATTCATATATGAGCAACCTCTCATTTTTCTCAGTGCAATACCCAAGGAGTGCAACAAGATTTATATGGAAGACCTTGTCCAGCATGTTGATCTCTTCCTAGAACTCTTGCAATCCTTTACTACCGACTAAGCTCATGATCCATTCTCTTCGCTACAACCATCGAAGCATCCTAGATTTTTGTTTTATTAACCAAATAACTACGATCTTCAGTCAAGGGAGGCACAAATTCATGTTCACATTCATACTCATTCTAGAAATAATCATTATCAAATTATTCAACTCTCTATTTACCCCATCATTTTCCTTTTTTTCTCTTGTGCTGAAACAAAAACCCCAATTACTTACATGCAAGTAAAGAAATTATCTATATGTGCATAGAGATATAGAACATACCTCTACATGAACCTGTTCTTCCCGAGACTCAAACACAACATATACAAAAATTCTGTAGCTTTCGACCTTTATGAGAGGCCACTCATTGTCATATATGTATACTAGAATGCCCAAAATCAAAATGCAGTAAAAAACATACATGGATCTATATAGCTGAAATGCAAGTATACCTTTATTAAATGCTTCAGGAATGGAGAGACATCATTACTCATAAGTCCTAGAGGCTTCATGGCCTTGAGATATCTCATTAATTTCTCATTCCCCATTTTTTTCAGCTCAAATATGTCAAACTTTCTCAAGCTCTATGAAAAGACAAGCAAAATTTAAAGCAAGAAATAGACACACATGTGCCGCTCTCTCTCTCTTTAGATCTCCTTGCATGAAAAAATGCATTACGAAAGAATAGAAGGTGACGAGTGTTTATTGCGTTGCAAGGAAGTCTTTATATGAATAATAATATTAATAATTATTTTACCATGTGTCTCTCTCTCTGACTAGAATTTATTATTATGTCCCATACCAACTTACAAATTATCAATACAACCATCTTTGTGTTGTGACTTCAATGATCATATCTACGAATATGGAATTATTATTTTGTTCACTACCTCGAGTCTATATACATAGAGAGTTTGTAGATGTTAAATTTTCCCTTTCAAGTTGGGCTACAAACAAACAAGCATATTGAGGTCATTATGATGTCAAGTAATTACACGGTCATTGGGTATTGTGATTTATCATATATAAATTATTTTTTTCTTTTTCTTCCAAATTCATTATTCATATTATGTTATTGTGTCTTACCCAACTACCAATCCACATGTAGGTCACCCATTAAAGAACTAATTTCATTTAACCTAGAGCCCTTATTTTGGAGCCAAATAATAGAGCTAAGAACTTTTATTTCCATATCATTCTACATAGAAAGAAACACCATGGAAAGTAGTATCCCTCCACCCTGTTTGATATGAAAATTATCTCATCTAAATTTTGATCTAATTTAGGTTTTTATCCAAGGATAAAGGTCCTCTTGTGCCCTACAGATGGTTCATAAGAAAGCGTAGAAATCTCCTTTCAAATGCCAATCCACTAAACTTTATTCCCATGGGATGGTGGAGTCATTACAAAAACTAATTTTTCCAAAAGGAATCAAAGGTTCACAATTGTATGCATAAGGTATACATTATTCCTCTCTTTCCTCATCTAAAGACTAAATTTTCCAATTGATGCAGGTCCTCTAAACCCCTAAATGGATTCAATAACTTTACGTTGTATCATTTACCCCATACATACCATGGGGGAGAAGTGTGGAACTAAAATATGCTCCTTTGTTTTCAAATAAGTCATATTCTCTATTAATGTTGTTTACAGTTTGGTTCAAATAATTTTTTATTTATTAATTTCCACCCTCTAGGATTTCTCCTGATACTACTAGATGGATAAGAGACATAAGAATATGATTGGGCTTCTGAAAGTTGTTTGGTTAGCTAGAATGATCAACATTTGAAAGCTATGCTTTCATAATCTAACAACTGAGTAAAAGTGGGATCATCCCATTCTGTGAGTATCTTGTTGGGTAAACAATGATTGATTTCCACATCAATATGAGAAAAGGTGTTAAGACCTTGTGAAATTCAATCCCCATCTATTATAACAAAGTAACCTAGGGAGTTTTCGATAACTTCAAATAAATGTCGAATACCACAAGTGAAGAGGAAGATTTGGAAGCCTTACACAGATTGGAGTTGTTGTGATATTGGTGGAGGTTGGTCAAATTAGGAGCCATGGTTGAAAGGAGAGGTTTTATCTACCCCAAACTAAGGTCCTTCAATGAACATTTTTGGAATATCCTTCATATTTTAAAAATTTTCAATTAATAAAACCCTTGGATTAGAGGAGGAGATCATAGTTAGGAGTCTTGGTTAATTCAACCACCCACAAATTGCTAACACAAATTTCCAAATCCTAGTGAAATGATAATGGCCTCATATCCACTACATCCTTGAAGGAATAAGGTTGGAAAGTGGAGGGTTCATAGGCACCTAGGGCTCATCTAAAATTCTTAAGAGCAAATGCATTATAGAATCATTGTTTATGACATAATATGCTATAAGGAAATATTCGATGAATTTGCTTCCCACATGTAGAAACCTCTAATAGTTTAGTTTGATACACTCCTTAAAACCATTGGAGAGTTTGGAAAACCTTATGTGCATGCATTCAACATTAGTCTTTATTTATGGTGAGATGGACTTCCCAAATATTCTATTCCTTCAGTGTACCTTCGCACCTTTAGGGGCAATTTATAGCCTTAATGTTGCAATATACTAGGATTTGTATTGGTCTCTATGCAAATACAAACCATTTATACTCTAATTTATCATATGTGAGTGTCGTATTATCATGCTATTTTGTCAAGAACTTTTATTTTTGGAGAAAAGGTATAAATCAATATTAGAAATGTAGACCACTACTAAGACGGGGGGTGAATCAGTAGTGATGGAACTTATAAATTTTTTGTTGATTAACTAATCTAGTAACCATTCACAATTTGAAACACATAAGGAGAGATCAAAGTATCAAATATAAATACAAAACCATAAAAACATTCAACACATGGGACACCAATGATTTGTAATGGGAACCCTCAAGGGGAGAAAAACCACCCACTATTTTTGTGTTCCTTCTCATTCTCTTATTATTATATGATTAAATTATTTTGCATTTTTCAGTTGGCCACGACTAGGTAGGAGCCACAACCCATATGAAAAATATTTCTAGCCACCACCAACTAGGAAGTCTCCACTCACATGAATTTGCAAGCCACCACCTTCTAGAAGCCACCATTACTAATAAGCCTCCCCAAACCACCACTAGATGGAGATGACATTGCCAATATATTGTTTTGTCAACCACCACTAATAAGGAGTCACGACTCCTATCTTGTGTAACCACTGCTGAACGAAGGCCACAACCTCCTAAAAATCTCAAAGACATGCTTTCATTAATTTTCAAACTCAGCTCCAAGGAGAACTTCACAACTCAAATACAACGCACCAATCCTCTTCAAAACATAAAATTTGTCAAAAAACAAACACTTCCCATAAACAATATTCTGATGAATGCACAAACAACAACCAAACACAAAAATTATCTACAAGCATTCCTTATTTCATCTCCTTTTTTTCTACATATAATGTTGGCTAAGATATGCCTCTGCTACCTTCTGCAGGATTTGATATATCTCTGCAAGTATTTAGAAAACTTTCATAGTTTTCTCCACTTGCATACTCTACTCTTCTCACACACTCACTCAATCAATAACATAACCAACCAAAACTCCTCATGGCATTCTCCAATATATAATTTCTTGGAGTGATTAAGACAATAATTACAAAGGAGTCTCGAGCTCAACAACTCTATATTCATACACATGAATTAATCTATGACTTTAAACATTTCTCTTCCTTGACCTGAACCTCCATGATCTACATTAAATGGGAGATCTAGATGCAACTTTAATCATCTTCTAGAAGGCTTCCTATGACTCTTTGAATAATTACCAAGTGCAATTACCATAGGAAAAACACCTAGGAATGTCTTGAGTGTGCACATAATTTGGAAAAACTCACTTACAGAGTGTAATATAGGTGTTGTCTTTAGGATGTGAGTTATAATTCACCCTAGAAAACTAACCACCAACATTAAAATGCATGTTTCCTTCATGTTACATGTGTTACCCTTGTCAAGCCTCCTTTCATCCATCTGCTTAGCTTCAAACTTCCAAAACTTATTCATCAACTTCTTCAAGCACTTCCTGAACATGTAGAACCTATGCAAACCCATGTCAAGTCTCTGATAATCACGACAAAGCTCCCAAACCTGTTATAGACATATTTGGGCACTGCAACCCCAATCATATATGTCGATAAACCAAGGGCTCTTTAACCCCTCAAATTGTTGTTCCATACCCTAAAAGATCATGGTCAACTGATTACATCATTTCCCACAAGTTCCACCTGAAAACCACTTAGAACTAGCCAAAACTGGACCATACTGGCTGCTCCACTCTCAGGGTGTGATGCATACTGACTGCTCCACTAGCCAGGTGTGATGCATACTGAAGAGGCCTTCTATGGCGTGCGATGAGTGATAATGGACAAATGGCTGAGATAGTTTGCTAAGTGGATGCTCATGGAATCTTCTAGAAACTTCTCCTATGACACTTGCCTCTTTGAATTCGCCCAGGGATGAGTAAGAGATCAATGAAATATCCAAGTGGAACCAAGGACTATGAGCGGAATGACACTAATAAAAAAACCCAGAGATGAATCACACCCTTGCAGACATCTATAAATGGATCCCTCATCTAAGAATCTAGGAGCTGGAATTTTGTAATTTGTAAGGAAGTTCTGATAGTTTGTCTTTGAGAAAGAGCATTGTATTGTTGGGTGATCTTGCTTTTCATGAGGTGAAGAGGGCTTTGATGCTGGGAGGATGATGCTGGATCAGATAGTTGGGTTGTAATTCTCCCTTATATTTGAATAAAGTTCTTTGAGTTTTCCTCCATACAATTGTGTACTTATGAATCTTGTTATTTGTGACTGTCATTGTATGTTCAATGTATTTCTGATTCTGCATTGTTTATGATATAATAGAGCGAGATGCTTTGATGGTGTTTTGTTACTTTGTTTCTACAGGTATTCTCTAGGCGGGACGAGTAGGAGAGGAGTTGCAAGCTCTATCAAGGGGGAGAGAAAACAAGCAAAGAATCAAGTGGAAGATCCAGGTTGGTCCCTTTGCCTCTCTCTTATCTATCATACATAAAGGAAATAACAAATTGCTTTGATTGTTTATTTATATGATAGCTGCCAATCTTAGTGGGACTAGTAGATCGAAAAGACTCTAGTTTTCCCATAAACAAAATGGTGACTGCGCTGGGGAATGAATAGTTTGTTTGTTTGTTATTGTTGTTTGTTTTATAAACTATAGATGAAGCCTGAAGTTAGCCAGCTAGCCTTCGAACTACACTTTCTCTGCAAGTACATAGTAGATGAATGCTGCTTCATTCAATCTTTGGTTTAGTTTATGAACTGAACATCTAAATTACAAGCATTCTAAATGCCCTTGTGGTAGCTCAGTAATCTCCCAAGATAATCCCCCTGTACTTTTTTTTTTACTATCCATCATAACTCAGCTTAAATCACTGAACTCAACTGCAAATTTGAGAAAAAACCCACCTCAGTTTCACTACCTAACCCATCGCACTATCTATCACTAGAAGCCAATATGCATCACAGCTCCCGTGTGTAGTAGGTGAGATGCATCCCTCTTTCTGTGAAGCACAGGTGCGATGACTGAGTAATCCTATTTCTCTCCTTGAAATTTGGGTTTTTTGTCCTTGTTTTCAGCTCTATTTAGTTGGTTTGTTGCTTATGATCAATATCTCATTACTAAAGCCTCCTTGGTTTACATAGTTCAGCCTCCATCGATTAGGATTAGTAAATGTTTTTATTTATTTGTCCATCATTTATAGTCCTTCTTCGAAAGGTTACTTAAATCGAACTATCGTTTTGATTCAAAATTGTCGTAGTTGCCATTTTGTGTCAAAAAAGAGAAGTGTCGTAAATTCTTCCTTCTCTAGATAGTCGATTGAACTTTTTGTCATGTATTTGATTTGAATTGTTAATATTTGAAGTGTTAAAAGCATATTTCTATTCGAAATTGAAAAGTGTCGTTTAGTATTCCTTTCATTTTGAAAAGAAATTGTCGAAATGTCGCTTTGAAGAAGATAGTCCAGGTCCATACTTAGTTTTCCTTGTTGGCATTCTGTTGCGGCTAGCAACAACCCCCCTTTTTCATTTAAGTGTTTGTCCGAAATACTAAATGAATGGGGACCCTTAGTTTAATTTTCGAGAAAAGTCAAGTTTTTCTTTCTTCAAAATAAGGTTACCATCATAAGCTTAGAAAGGTCTTTCGAATATTTTTTACCTAGGTTTACGATAAGGTAAAGGTCTTTAAAAATTACATTGCAAAAGAGATAGGAAATGCCTTCATTCCCCTATAATATTGGTATGTGCAAGACCCCCATGTTAAGCATAACATCGCATCGCAGTAAAGTAATTATCATAAGGAAAAACCTCAAGATCTGCTGATCTGCGATAACACCGATCGCAAGATCACATATCGCAGAAATAAACTGGTAATACTTGACAAACATTAAACTTCTGCGACCAACGATGTTGTGACCTACGATGTTGCGATCGCCGCGATGGTGCAATCTGCGATCTTGTGATTTGCAATTGGCACGATTTGCGATGGCACGATCTTCTATGTTACGTAAGCAAATCATGAATCATTTAATCCGAATCCTTCGGGCGCGCCATTCAAAGAAAATCCATTTACCATAATCTGACCCAGATCATGCGCTTTTAATGATAGTAAATGGATTAGTTGTCAGTCATTAAATGAAACGAAGACGCGTGCTTTTGTAATGAACTATTTCACGTAAAGTGGCATATTTGATATATCTGTTGCATTTAAAACTCTCCCATCACCTTTCTTAATCAGTCATTTCCACTTTGCTCGTAACCTGCGGGAACGAAGAGTTAAGAAGATTCAAAGTCGAACACAGGAGCAAATGGGAAAGAAACATAAAGCTCAAGGCTCCGAGACGAAGGAAAAGACGAAGGAGATGGTGCCTTTGTATATAGACACTGCCTACAACAGGGACGCAAGAATTTCGAAATGGGAAGGCATGTATAGGTTGTTGGAGGAAGAAAATCCTAGAGTAATGAAGGTTGATAGCGTCGTGAGCTCACAAAACTCTTCCAAGGTATCCTTAGAGGAGCTGGCATGTTCATTTCTTCACCGAATAGCAGCTAGACCCAAAATTTTACCGTATATAGATATGATCAAGTGGATACTTGACAATGCAGAGTTACAAGGCAGACAATTCAAGGTTCAGGGACATGGGCTCATAGGATCATTCGCCGCGCAAGACTTAAATCTTATGTATCATCTTCCTGAACCTCAGATGACCTACAATGCACAATTTGTCAAGAAATTTGCAGCAGAGAACCCAAACATGGAAAAGACCACTAAAGATTGGACCAGAAGAGAGGAGCTGCTCAAAAGGACAAAAACGGTATGTACAACACTGGTTCCCTCACCTCTCCATATTGTTTTGCTGTGGCCATGCTTTGCAGGCTGTTTGGGATGCCAGACATCAATAAATTTTCGTCTGAATGGCTACCACTCATAGACACTGCCACAAACGCCGATATCATGGATTGGGCCAAGATATTTTCTAATAATCTATACACTGCTGTTATGAATTACCGGTCTAAAAGATCCTTGTCTCAAAGGGTCTATCCTCCTTTTTATCTGTCTGCATATATTATGGATTCTATTTGCTATGTATCTAAATTCCCCACTATGGGTTGGAAATTGACTACCCAAGACCCATCACCTATTCATGTTTATCATAAAGTGTTATGGGATTCCCATTTCACCCCTCACTTCTATCAGATTTGCCACGGGCCTATCTTACCCCTATATAGAATGATGTATGATGAAGAACCCCCGAGGTGCTCAGCTGAAGTGCAAATAGACATCATCCCCATCGCAAGATGGTTCGAGGAAGAATGGTTCACTTATATTAGAGTGTTTGGGAGCACTGTACCTCCACATGTCCTACCTCTATATGTCCCCGACAAACTTTTGTCTCGGGAAATTTCCTATCAGACCTGCTCAGAAGGCAGCCTGACCAAGGAACTAAAAGACAAGAAGAAGGCCATATGGCCTCAGTTTCCTGTAGCTTGTGGGGCCTTCTCATTGTTCGATGTAGGACACACTTTCGCCAAAGTGGAGAATGTGACGTCTCTACAGTTATTTAAATTCCCAGCTCGGCCTTTTGACCTAAATAATGTTGCCCATGATTTCACTACAAGCGTCAAAATAAAAGTATTCGTCGGAAGGAAAGATTTGTTTGATGATTTGTTTCAAGGTAAAAGCTCACTCCAAGAAGTTTTGCGAGAAGCTCGGTCAAGGTTGTCTCCAGATGACCTCCAAAGATTCATGTTATACAGGGAAAGAAGGCTGGCTAGTGTTCCTCTAGAGAAGCTGCGACTGCCCGCCAGAGAACCGATTCCTAGCGTCAACCTCAGTGGAAACTCTAGTACTTCAAAATCCAAATCTGACGCTGCCCAAGGAATGCCTGAACGTTCTAAAAAGTTTGGAAGCGACCAAGAAAAAAGCGAAGAAACAGCTAAAGATACAGCTCAGTCAAGTGCAATGTCGCAACAGCAAGTTATCGCCTCCCCGCCAAGAGATGCCCCTCCTCCCGTCATTAAAGCACCACTCGTCACAACAGAGCTAGACAAAGAATGGGAAAACTTCAATGAGATAATCAGCCTTGAAGGGCAAGCCCTAAGAACACCTGTGAGCAATACATAGGTAACGCTAGAAATGGTTTCGACCATAGTCAGCAGTGTCACAGAAACAGAGCACAGTCATATCGCTCCACCTTCTGAGCTTCTACTTAGTGTAGAGGAAATTCCCCCACTGGATGTATTCTATAGTCCCCAACATAAAGCAGTTGTGAGGAGACAAAGAAAGAAAAGAAAGATAGAGAATACACTATCACAGGATGTTGAACATTTAGACGTCTTATGGAAAGACCCCAACAACAACCCGACAGAAAATCTCACAAAGTTGTCTCAGATCGCAGGAGCATATGCTTCTACGACTATCGACAAAGAATCAGAAGTTCAGCAACTGTTGAAGGAACAAGAAAACCAAATACAGCTACTACAACAACAGCTACAACAAGCCAATGCTAGTATTGAAGCGTCCAAACAACTCGAGAAGTTACAAGGAGACTTTCAGCAGATGCAGATAAGCTATCAAAGAAGCCTAGACGAAAAAGGAAAACAGTTGCAAGCTTTGCAAGAAATACATAAGGACGAGCCTAAGCTTGCCGAATTTGTTTCAAAATCTGCTGGCTTAAATGAGCAATTTCTGCAGCAACAGGAAGAGTTGGGACGTAAGATATCGCAATGGGGTCACTATTGCGAGATGAGCGATAAACTCACCAATCAAGTGGCGGACTTGCGAAGTGACTATGACCAGATTGACAAATGAGTGACGGACTACTTAGCTTGGCAAGATGGAGAGGAAGGGAAAAGAAAATGCACCCAGAATAAACGAGAGTCATAAGGAATTGCTCTTTAACAAATGGGACGATCAAATTAGGCAGGCAGAACAGGCAGTGGAGACAGCGGCAACGTAGGAAAGCATTCTTATCGACTGTGTAAATGAGAATTTACACAAGGCCAACTTAATCGTAGAAACCACCCCAGGGTACCTACCAAATAAGTCATGACTGGAGGCAGAATGGAAGCAAAAGGCGCAGGAAAAGGGAAAAGCGATCCAGGCATTGAACAGGTTAAATTGGGAGTGTTACTGGGCATACTTAGTCAAGCCACACAGTCAATGGATGACTGTGAAATGCATCATAAACTCAGCC
>APFE030028247.1:20153-41594 GCA_000404065.3 Pinus taeda | reverse complement strand
AAAAAAAAAAAAAAAAGGCGTCAAAATGGATTTTTCTCTGAAAAGTTGTAAATAGCGTTAAGCAGGATAAAGGATCATTGCTGGGTAATAGGTAACCCTGTTGAGGCTATGGACGCCTGCTAGCAGCAGAGGCTCTACCTATGATAAATGAGCATATTTTAAAAAGCCAGCACACAGAGATGACCTTATTTTATCTTTAAAAGACCAAGTAATGGCTGGTGTAAATGCAAGGACTAAGCTTCAGGAAACGAACGATTGGAATAGAAAAACGTTGAAACAAAATATCATTGATAGGATAAGACATAATGTACTCTATCTGTCCATAACAAAGTTTAGACTTATGAAAATTTTTCTATTTCGGAAGTTAAAATTCAATAGAAAATCAGAGATAACTGGTTCTTCCCAATGAATCGCCATTTTTGTGGCCACCAACAACCCCCCTCTTTATTTGATATTAGCAATAACACCAAGCAAATGGGGACCCTTAATAAAAATTCAAACAAACAGTTTTATGAACATTTTTTGTATTTGATTCGTTAAAACTTTATCGCGACAAAAGAATGAAACATTTTTTTTATGAGCATAATAAACAACGAAGAAGCGATGCGAAATTCATCGCACCGCATTCATCATGAAGCGCTCTTAAATGAAAAACGTAATAAATCTCCGACAGCCTATATGCGACGTCGCATATCGCAACATCGCGTAAAGTAGCACACAATGACTAATTTCTGCGACCTGTGATCTGCGATGATGCGATATTGCGATGCTCTAATGCGATCTGCGATCTGCGATGAAAACGAATTTTCCTCGGCGCAGTATTCAAGGAAAGTTGTCCATTAACCAAAATTAAGCGCGCGCCTTAAAAAGAAATTAATGGTTGTATTCCATAGTATCCAGGAATGACAGCTTTTTGTTTTTCGAAGGATCAATTCGTTATGAGTGTCATAATTATGCATACATAAGATTTAAAGCTTTCATGTCAATCTTTATTACCATTACTCTTTTCCTTTACGTAAACTATAAAACAGGAAATAACATGAAGCAATGTGCAGGAAACATCTAAGGAAAAGGGGAAAGTGCCAATGCTCGGAGAACAGAGAAGAAATCCCTTCAGAAACGGATGTCACATACGATAGGACCACAGATTCCAGAGTATCACTCAACAGATGTTGATGTCGATAGGTCATCTAAAGCTCAGAATCAAAGGCGCACAAAAGCAGCATGATTACAAAAAACCCTGAAGCTTACACACCAGAAAAGCCTGGAATAAAGAACGGAGGCAGTTTTCGATCCAGAGAATTGTTCAGAGAATAAAGTCTTTAACTCATCCAGTCATTCGCAAGGCCGGAAACCGAAATAGAAAAAGCAGAATCAGTTTGAGGGAAATTTGAGTTATTGCCAAGTATACACGTAGTGAATACACCCAGTCAGAGGAAGATTCTCTAAAAAATCTTATAGTTTACCAGAAAGTGGTGCTAGCACTTGTTACTTCTATTTTTATAGCACAAATGAAAGGGGAAGGCAGCCAACCGACTCTTCCCAATCGAATGTTGCTTGCTTACAGAACTAAGGAGCAAATACAGAAATAGTTCAGAGTCAGATTCAATTTTTAGAAATAGTTTTGCTTTATCAGAAGGAAGGTCATTTGAAAACCGGATCCTAAATTTATGTAATCAAGTTAATTAGCTAGCAGTATTTAAACCCTTCTCATGCATTTAGAGAAGGGTCCGGAGATTTGTCAAAAACGCGTCCTCAGAACATGCACTTTTGCACCCTCGGAGGTGGTTTTGATGAATGGATGGATCAAGGTTTATTAATGTTTGCATTTTATATCTGCTACTGATGTTTCACTTCTGTACTCTTAGTAGATGTTAGAGCAAGGAGAGATAAATCATTGTTGCTTAAAGCTTATGATTGGAACCAGTCATAAATGGTACTTTTATCTCTTGACCATTTCTGCTTATATTCTTGAAGTGATTTACAGTTTTTAGTTGTTTATATGTTATTGCATGAATGTACGGGTTACCATTTGGCACTTCTGTATGGTGGAGTCATTTGTTTGTGTCTGACATATGAATAGCTTATTATGCGATATGTTGTTCACAACTATTTTGCCTAACTTCTTATGCAAAGTGGTTTATCTTAATTGATTTATATTCTTATGATAGCTGAATGATCTTTATTACCAGTTATTATTTGAAATCTCTTTAGATTGCATAATAGAAGATATATATCCCGGGTTAGCGTAGATTAGATGTGTTGTTACTCATTAGATTACAATAGCATAGAGTTAGTTTAAAGAATCTAAATTAGATTAGCTTTAAAGTACTCTTAGATCAACATTATTCAACTCTACACACACACACACCCCAGATCGGGAAACTGGTCCTGTTATCCCCAGTCAGACCCGCTATACCAAACGGATAAGGAGCTGCCAACCAAGGTCCGGACCGGGTGGGTATCCCCCTTGTTATCGACCCGATTTTCGGGGCTTCAACACATTCTCACATTAAGGGATCGAAAAACAAATACATGCATTTGCATTTGCATTTAGATTGTGTGCGGAAAATGATTTAGGAAAAGTGCATCTAGTGTGTGCTCTTTGCTTTTTGTTTGAAAGAATCGTAATCTTCTTTCCTTAGTAGCTAGGATTTTCATTGCTAAAAGTAAACAACGACTCTTTATCATTTTAGATTGCATATTTAGGAATTTTACATCTACATCACGTGGTGAACCTTGAAAGGCAAACTTCTAAGAAAGATCAACTCTAAAATAAATCTCAATGAACTTAACAATGCTTTGGAACCTAACACAACACATCTAGAGGTCTAGGCTAGAGACATGTTTCGGCGTCGTAAAATCTAGTAACTATTGTTTTCATCGAAGGTCTGGTGATTCCTCCTCTTTGATACGACAAGTGCTAGCACGGACTTGTGCTCCTTGTACCGTCGAGTATATATTAGGAAACCACAATAGGCTTATATCCTTTATCCATAGGAAGCCATGTCTGCCACCCTATCGATCGCAATGCACTCAACACAGCATTCGGGAAGATTGACTGTCGTACATAAGTCCTTGGTAATTTCTCTTTAATTTACCACCAAGGTGTATATTGTAGTTTTGCAATTGGCTTAGTAACCCCTCTGTCTAGATTTCTAGAGTAGTCACTTTCATTCCTTTTCGACTCCTTAAAAGAAAACGTCCATCTAAGCACTTGTCACTTCAGGCTCATTAAAAATCGAAGGGGACTAGATTCATCTTTAGCTTTTTCTAGACTCTTAAAAACTGAAAAGGCAAAGTTGTGTTAAAGCATCATTAAAATTTATTTAATACAAAATAAAAATTTTCCCCTTAATTTTGAGTTGATCAAGTAATCCACAATCGTAGAAGAAAGTCAATCAAAACCCCGTCATTTGTGGAGACTAGCGAGTCGACTGTCTTTGACTCCAAAAATGAAACCATTCCGAGCAAAATGGTCTCGTTTAACTAAGTCCATCTCTCCTGGTCTATTTGAAACTTGTGTTTCAAAATCATCAGAGACTACAGTTAGTCCGATCATTTCTGGTACATCTGCCTTTACAGAAGAAGTTTCGTAGTTACAAGAGGACACTAGAATTGATCCTAGTGTAACAGTAGACACTTGTATACCTAAAACAGCTCCAGCTAGAGCTAATCCAGAGACTGAAGTTCACTTACCTGAACATTTGGAAGTTGAATTCCAGAATTCAGAAGGTGTCACCCCTCTAGTGTTTGTTACTGCAGAAGCTATACCTTCTTCTGCTCCAAAAATATTTTACGGACCTGACGGTCTACCTCTCCCACCTGGACTGATTGCCATAGAGGAGATAGTAGAGGATCTTCCATCCAGTACTCCTTTGCATTTTGCAACTAGGATCCACTTATATCCCTCTATTCCTGAAGTTAGTTCTTTTAATCATCCTTCATTGCAAGTTCCTATCGAATTGGTAGGAAATCTTTTGGATAGACTAAATATGTCTGAGCAACCTTTAACATTTACGACTGTGTCATCTGATACAACCATAGCAGAAATTCTTGTTGCTATTCCTATGATGTTTTTCAATATACCATCTGTCCCAACTAGTTATCAATCACTAGATGGAGTCCACTTAGGGACTGTTTCGACAACATGGTCTGTTCTTATTTGTTCATCTGAACTCCTATATGTCGTTTCTTATGTTGAAACTCAGCAAATTGATCCTTTGTGCCAGTATCAATTTGGGTAGTCCAGTCTTCAAAGACCGATATATCCTTTGAACACAGGATTGCCGCCATATGGAGGGCAGTATGATTTTTCATTGTTCCCTCCTTGAGAGCAACCATATGAGAGTTCACAACAAAATTCAGGTCAAACTAGAATTACATCCAATGGTTGGGTACCAATACTGCCTGAACAACCAAGGGTTTTATATTCAATACAACCAGCCCAACCTGTGCCGAATATTTCCACTACATCGGCTATTGTGACTGTGTCACAAGTACAAGCACTGCCTATTGTGTGTCAACCTCAAATCTCTTAGGTTGCAATACAATAGCCTCTTGTCTCTACAGCTCAATCATAACCTTAGGTTAGTGCTTCCTTACCTGGAATGACTTAGGCTCAAATGGGTACTATTACTTCACATCTTGGTCAATCATCTAGTATTGGGCAACATCAAATGGTCCAAAAACCATGGCTAGTACAATATCAACAACCGCAATTCCAGCAAACTTACCAAGGACCTGAGCAACAAGGCTTTGTAGGTAATGGGCAACCACATTTTCAAAACGGTTATCAACAACCATACTATAATGGTTATGTCCATCAACCTTATCAAAGTTACCAACATCAGATACATTATGCTGGTATGCAAAGACCTACTGCTCAGGCAATCCCATCTTATCCTAAGTATGTTTCACCAAACCTGAATCAACAATTGCCTTTTGTAACAACTCTAGAATTACCAGATTTGAATCGATTGATGAATGATCCAATTGCATACACCCCTTGGTGGCCAATGATTCCTCATAAGCTTCCCTCTGATATTCCTAAATTCAATGGAAATCCAGGTGAAGATCCATCGAATCACGTAATGACTTTTCATTTGTGGTGCTCATCTAACACCCTAAATGATGATTTGATTAGGCTTTGCCTTTTTCAGCAAATGCTAACTGGTCCGGCAGCAAAATGGTATATTGAATTGCCTATAGCTTCATTTTATAACTTCAGCGCCCTTGCCACTACTTTTCTAACCCACTTTCAGTTACCCATAAGGTACGAAATGGGAACAGAACTCCTTACCAACTTTAAATAGACAACAACTACTCACATACCTGATCATATTCATGAGTGGTGACGTCATCGTCGAATGGTAAAGATGTTTGTTCCTCATCAATTCCTAGCTGAGTGATTTATTAAGTCATTATTACCTTCAATTACTGAGGATGTGGCGAAGGGAGGAGTTGTCACTGAAGAGCAAGTCATTGCACATGCACAATATTTAGACTTGATCTATACTCAGTCTGGCATGCTCTACGACAAAATTCCTGATGCACCTAGACCAGAATTTTCCATTCCTCCCCCTCCTAAATCAAATAGAGACTCTCATGCCGGTGATGGTTTGATCAGTACCTCAAGTACGCAAACTGCAAAGGCTCCATGCGATAAAGCCCTTGCAGTCTCCAGTCAAAAAGAAAATGACAAATCTCTTGCCTCAGAGATTAATGTCGTGTCATCTGACAAGGGCAAGGATCCAAAGCAACCAGGGGGCAAGAAAAAAGGGAAAAATAATAAGAAGAAATAGGAGAATTCACCTCCTGAAAAGTCTTCTGAAAACCCTGCTGGGAAAAAGAAACCTAGTCAACCATGTTTCATATGTAATGAGGACCATTTTACGAAAAATTTTCCACATCAAGCTAAGGTTGCAAAATTTTTAAAGACTTCAGGAATGTCAACGCTGTTGACTTATCCATTTCCAAACCCAAAAACTAACCTAGTTGCTATCAATCATGCTTCCACATGACAAGTACTTATGTTATCCATCTTGAAACAACAAAATGATTCTTTGATATTGATAAGGAATAAATATTATGGGAATCCACAGTCATCGAACAACAAGGCTACAAATTAACCTAGTAGTTCAACAACAGCTTCGTTAGAAGTTGTTCCACCCATCATTCCTAAATTATCTATAAAGCCACTGAAGGGAGTAGTACATAAATCGACATTTAATCCTTGTGCTCAAGTAGCACATAATTATAATATAGTCGAGGATCTGGCCCAATCGCCATCCGTTATGTTGACGCTTGAAGTACAATAGAACTGCCCCTCCCAAAAGCAGGCTTTATTATTAGCAATAAGTGGGATCAATCTAGTAGATTCCAATCTTGTGGCCTTTAACCATAAAGGGTACGAACCTCAGTTACCAGCCCAACTCACTTTCCTTATATAGGTAAAAGCCCTCAATAACATTGTTCATCAAACGATCATTGATGAGGGGGAATCTACCTATATTATGTCAATGAGTTGTTGGAAAACTCTAGGTTTTCCAGCCTTGTCGAAATCATCAACAACATTAAAGGCATTCGATGGAAGAACATACATGCCGTATGCAATTTTAAGTAACTTGCAAGTTGAACTGGGGAGAAGACAGTAGAAATTGAAGTCGAGGTCATTGACGGAAATCTTGACTACAATATCTTACTGGGAAGGCCCTGGATTTATGCTATGGCCGCCGTCGTGTCAACCTATTTTAGAAAGATTGCATTTCCCTTCCAAGGCGGGATTATAATTGTTGACCAACTGACCTTTTTCCCCAAAAATTCACAAATTACTGGAAGGATTGCATTGATCCATGGAAGTTCTCAATCACTTCAAAATATTGGATTAGGTCTCCTAAAAGACCCTTCCTTAATGGGTACTTTTGCCCTCCCACCACCAACTAATCTAGCAGAAGTGGCCACAGTGGAAACTTGTCATATGATGTCTTCTACATCATCAAAGATTAAGAAGAACTGTGACCATTTTGATAGTGTGGATCGTCGCCAGGTGTTGCCCCCAAGTGCTATAGAATCTTTGTAGCAATCAATTTTCTAGGCCTGGGCGGCGAACCCAAATCAACACTCAGCGAGTGTTTGGATAGATAGGTCTCTAGAGTATGGTACCTCTCTTGATCCTTGGTCTCATATACATTCTACAGACGAAGGAATAATTTAGTCGATGATGATAGGAGAGATGCTGTGGGAATATTACCACCATCGTTCCCACCTTCAAGATAACAATGAGGATTATTCAAGTGACCTTAATCATCCTTCAGTTTTTTATTTTCTATCAAATTATGTCAGTACAATGGATTTTGAGTGAAATCTATCCAATGTTGAAGAAGCCATCGCCATTAATATCTCGACCAAACCTAATGTTGTAGAGAATATTCATATTGGCAAATCTTGTTCTTCTTCAGAACTGGAAATATACTGCACTCTCTTTCACGAATTCAGAGATGTCTTTGCATGGTCATATGAAGAAATCTCAGGCATTGACTCGAGAATTACTGAACATGAAATCAAGATGTATCCAGATGTCAAACTAATATGACAACGGCTTCGGCCGGTTCACCCAAAGAAAGTCACTGCCATTAAGGTAGTAGTTTAAAAACTTCTTCATGCTGGTGTTAGTTTCGGTGTCTTCATCCCTTCGTCAAAGATCAAATCCTCTTGTTGCATTGCATATTAGGTGTCTTTCTCAGTCAGCTACATTCCATTAGGAGCATGGATCATCTGACGGTAGTGGCTTGTTGTACATTTGCCCTCATGTCCTTTACCTACTGGCCCATTTCCTTTCATCAAGATCATCTGCAGTCACTTTTTGTTTTTAAAATTCCAAGAGTCATTCTTTTAGGGTTTCACTTTCATTAGGTCTATGGTTTCATCAAAAAGGTCTCCAAAATGTCCAATAACAATTAGTAGGCACATGAGAATGTTCCAGTACCAATAAATTTCATAATCAATTGCTCAGAAATGTGTTTTTCCTCAAAACTATGTTTTGAGGAAAAACTGAGTATTTTAGGTTTTTATTGTATTAATTCATGTATTTTCAGTTCCTTGTATGTAAATCAGTTCAGAGGCAACCTTGGTCTCCTTTCCAAGCTTCA
This sequence comes from Pinus taeda, assembly GCA_000404065.3. NCBI lineage: Eukaryota > Viridiplantae > Streptophyta > Pinopsida > Pinales > Pinaceae > Pinus > Pinus taeda. Next base: position 33,444 of record APFE030028247.1, on the reverse strand, counting down.
GTAGCTCCATCCCCTGCAAAGCAAACAAAAATCAAGACAAATTAAGTCATTTAGTTCATCAAAAGGCTCAAATAAAGTGAAAAGATCAAAAAACAGAGTTGAAAAGTAAAGTTATATTGCAAACATTGTAAAAGTGGGTCTTTATGAATCAAAAATTAAAAATCTCCTTGTTTAGAAATCATTTTCTCAATTCAAAAGCTCATTTGCATTCAAGAAACAAGGTTGAGAAAAGTGAAGGTCGTGTTTAAGCAAGGGAGCGAAATTTGGAGAAAACTATGTAAATTGTGGGTGTGGCGCACTAGGTGAGTGGCGTGGCACATACAGTCGCTCTTCTCAGTGTTAAATTGAACTGACATGGCACACATAGAAGGCACGATGTGTTGGGTTTGAGGCGCAGTGCATAGAGCTGCCAAACCCGATTCGTTTAAAAACTCCCTCAAATTTCCAAAAGCACTCAAGTCTTCTAGTTTGCAAGTAAGTTAGGATCTCTTCCTTGCTAGTGAAGGAGTTTTCCTTAAAGTTTATGGTGGTTATGTAAAAGAAAAATCAAACCCTACTTCCTTGCCATTTCTCAAAAAATATTGCTTAAGGTTTGTACTTGTCATTTTGCTGCCAAGTTTTTTCTTCCACTGCTTCATTTTTCCCCTCCTACATTCATTCTCTTAGCTTATCCACCCATTCCCTAACTCCCATATTCAGTCATCCCTATCCCCAAAATTCCCATTTTCCCAAATCCTAACTACAAATCCCCAAACTCTAATCGTTTTCCCTAAAAGCTTACACATCACTCCCTAATACCCTATTTCCCAAACAAAACCTTGTCCTAATAATCCCAAAATCCCTCATATTCTCTTCCTCCACAGTCCCTCATATACTTTTCCCTTGGTGGCAGAAAATTAAAAACACCATAAATCTCCCATTACTCACCAAGAAAACTCACTCACTAGAAAAAATGGAATTTGATCATTCATATGACTGTGATGAAGAGACACACAGTGACTCTCCTACAGAGGTACATGCACCAAGGAGGCCTCATAAGAGTGGCAAACATATACGAGAGGAACCTACTACCCTTGCTGAGCTACATGCCTACCCTCTCGCCATCACATGATTTTAACACCAATCCTGCTACGAGTTCTATGAGATGGTTGCTAGAGTTCAGTATCACCATGAGTTGGCCCATTTGTTTGTGCTTCATTTACATAATGGTCAAGCCACTTTAGCTGGTGTAACATTCACTTTAACACCAAAATCTATATCTCTAGCAACCGACATTCCTAATATTCGAGAGCAATGGAATAAGAGGTAGCAAATTGACAGGAAACATTATGAAACATACATCAAGCCCGGTTATTTGAGACAACTCAGTAAAGTTTTTCCCTTTCGGTTCCTCAAAGATTCATACGCTCCTTTAACGAAACTGATACTGAAATATTTCAACTGTGAGGGCCGGTTTTTTTGCCTATGTGCCTATCATATCAAGTTGCTAATGCACTTTACCAGGGTGAGAATGATGAATCTCCCCTTCTTCATTTGTCAAAATACTGAGAAGACGACCACCCTAGTACAAAAAAAGACTCCTCAACAGCATTTCAACAGTATATATCATTTTGTTCTCATTAAAATTGTGGTCATGCATCAGCTCGGTTTGCGGGGCATCACATGGGAGGAGTTCATTTCTCGTGAATTCTTCACAGCTCCTCAGGGACCTCTATAGGTTTTTCATGAGACAGGTGGACCTTCATATCAGTAGGCGGGTCATGAGACACAGACCGCTAGTATGTCGGTGTTTATCACCTATCTAAGGGCACTAGATAGTTGTTTGCAGCAGCAAAGTGAGTATTATCTCCACTCGAGGTGGAAGGGGTCTCACTTCCTTCATCAACACAGCAGGTTCATGACAAGGGCAAGAGGCCATTACATGATGAGGGGCCTTTAGGTGAGCAAGACATTGATTTCATTCTCATTGAGGACAATGATACTGATTTGTGCCCACAAAGCTCAAAGCTCAAAGAGGTCATCCAGGAGCAACAAACGGACATCAATGCTTTGTCCCTCAACTTGGAAAGGGATAAGTGGATAATAAAGTACCTGGAGCAAAGAAACAAGTAGCTTGAGGATTAGCAAGCGATTATGGAGTTGTAAAATATACGAGAGAACAGACACGCTGCCAAAAGGAGGAAGGTGGAGCTCACATCACTGGAGCAAGAAATCAATGTCGATCGAGAATCATGGCTTGAAATAGTTAATAACCACTTAGAAAGGTTGTTGGAGAAGGCCAATAGGGAGAAGACATTATTGAGGCATATGGCTTATCATTACATGGCGAGAAACAAATTTTACAAGGCAAGAATCAGGAGCTTGAAGGCAAAGTTAAAGATGGCATCGAGGAGGAAAAAGGAGCACGATAGACTTTAGATATTGGCTGAGGCTTCCTTGGCCCAACATAGCTCTTGATGGAGATGACTCAGCCCAAATTTCAAAAAAATTGGGACACTTTTTGCATTTTTGGAATTTTTGGCACAAAAAACATATTTTTTTGCCCTATGCGTCGCGCCACCTGGCGCTCGCTTTTGATGGGGGACTCCTTTTGATGAAAACACAGCATTTTTGGATTTTTCATGGAAAAATATGCTTGCCTACTAATGGCCAAGAAATTTTGACAGGTTTTGAGCCCTCAAAAATGTCAAAAACACTCAAAAAATGACCTCACTGCCCCTATTTTGACACACAGGAAGCAGTGTTGGGAGAAATTTGTTTTGGAGGGGCACATGGAGGCCAAATTCAAAAATTCCACTTGCGTTGGAAATTAGACAGTAAAACCTTTCCAACAAGCACACTTGGAGAAAATTTGGACACCAGAGAAGCCTCCAAAAGTGGCTGAAAACAGGTGTTATCCATGGGGAGATCAGTGTAGCACATTGGGTAAATTTTGCTCAGTTTGACCAAGAACACTCTTTTTTTCGCCTAGCTTTTGACAGTTTGACTTTTTCTCCTTCTCAATGTCAAACTTGTGATGTAATTTAATGTAAATTTATGGATTTTGATGTAATTATGTCAAATTTTCACTTATGGAGGTAGATTCATCTATCAAAAAGTTGTTTGAAACTGAATGAATCAGTTTCCTAGTTTCTAGAGGCAAGTTGTTCCACTGCCTAATTTCTAGTTTTTAGTTTAGAATTAGTTGAAATAGATCCTAAAATTATGAGCTCAACCCCTAGAGGCTAGGATGAGTTATGGTTTCTCTATATCTTGTGATATCTCGGTCATTAACATAGTTGTACTTTCGAGAAAGCTGGGAGCTTCATTGTATACTCATATCAACATTTTTGGCTAAGGAATAGAGACCAGGGCTTGCAGCGCTCTTTGGGATTCATGTGGCATTTTGTTTTGGTATAGTGCTTTCTCCTGTAATTTTGAATTCACTCATGTATTACGTATGCCATTATTTATCTTCTTTCTTCTTAACTAAATCAAACAAGGTTAAAGGTAGAATCCATTGAAATTGCAGTGCTCTACATGGGGTTTGCTTTAGTTTTTTGATGTTTTCAGCTATTTGAAGAGGATCCATGGCTTGTCTTTCCCTCTTCAGCTCCTCAACTATCTAATCTCTCCATCTCATTCAATTTAAAGTGCCAAACCAGTTGCCTACCTTTCCCCATTTAGATCTCTGCAAAACTGAGCCTCATTCCCTGCACCCAAAATTTGCCTTTCCCTCTGGACCGAAAACAACTTCATTAAATTCAATAAAACTCTTTTTTATACATACCTAGCCTAAGATCAGTCATCTCAAGCCCTTATTGATCATACTTTTCTGAGATTGATAGGATAGAGCCCTCTCCCAACCTGGTAGGGCTAGCTACCAGGTTAAGCATGGTTTGATGTTGTCCTAGATCTTACCTTTCTCAACCTGAGGTAGATTTAGGCTTTAATAGTTGGTTTCATTTACCCTGTTCCTCTCACTGATTGGGTATCGAATATTGTTCCTGTGATGAAAAAGAAAGGAACAATTAGAGTGTGTGTCGATTATAGGGATGTAAATCAAGCATGTCCAAAGGACAACTACCCTACACCCTTCATCGACCAGATAATTGATGAATGTGCCAGATGTGAAATATTTTCATTCATGGATGGATTCTTCGGGTACAACAAAATCAATACCTACCCACAAGACCAGTTGAAGACTGCATCTATATGTCCATGGGGCACATTCGCGTATCATAAACTACCTTTCGGTTTGAAGAACGCAAGGGAAACATTTTAGAGGGCAATGAACTACGCCTTTTATGACATAAAACACATCGTTAAACCATATCTCGACGATCTACCAGATCATTCGCGAAAGCAGACTGATCATCCGCAGTGTTTGAGAGCCATATTTCTATGTTGCCGACACTACAAGATATGACTCAATCCGCATAAGTGTGTGTTTTGTGTCAGTTCTGCTCGATTACTTGGTTTCGTAGTTTCTAAAGATGGAATTCGACTTGACCCATGTAAGGTTCAGGCAATCCTTAACATGCCTCCACCAATTTACTTCAGATTCAGAAACTCCAAGGGAAAGAAAACTTTCTAAGGAGGTTCATTCCAAATTACGCCAAACTTGCTAAAGGTTATACGTGTCTTTTGAAAAAAGAAGTACCCTTCAACTGGGATCAAGTTATGCAAGCTTCCTTTGATGCTTTAAAAGGTTCCCTAGTAAAAGCATCATTAATGTATCTCCTGACTATCAAAAAGACTTTAACCTGTATCTCGTCACCATAGATACGACCATCGCCATTCTTTTAGTATAAGAAGACAATGGAATAGAACATCCTGTGTATTATTTAAGCCGTAACTTAAATAATATAGAAAGCAAGTACTCCTATGTTGAAACACTGGCTTTAGAAGTTGTTCAAGCAGTACAGAGATTTGGACACTATATACTCTTTCGCAAAACTACCATTATGTCAGATTACAACCCTATGACCTACATTCTATCACGTCAATTACTAGGGGCAAATATTCCAAATGGATAGCCATTTTGCAAGAGATTGATCTGAAATTCACCAAGTCCAAATCAAAGAAATTTCTTGTCTTTGCGGAGTTACTTTGTGACCTCCCATCATCGTCCAACGATTTAACATCTAAAGCATCAATAGTGGATGAAACTATGTTTCTGATATGGTCAAGCAATTCGTGGTACAAAGATATATTGGTCTATCTCCAAACCCAAACCTTCAGGCCTAACACCTCTCACTCAGAACAACGACATACTCGATACCAATCCAAATACTACATGATCGTCGGTGGTATACATTACCGTCGTGGTGTCGATATAGTTCTGCGAAGGTGCCTCACACATGAGGAGGCCGAAAAGGTCCTGAATGACTGTCATTCAGGTGCATGTGGGGGCCATCTATCTGGTTATGCTACTGCATAAAATATATTACGAGATGGTTGCTTATGGCCCACTATATTCAAAGATTGCATAATTTCAGTCAGAAGTTGCCATGCTTGTCATATTTTCATTTGCAAAACTAGATTACCACCTACACTGCTGCATCCAGTAGTTGCTATTGGGCCATTCGCTAAATGGGGAATAGATTTCATGACATGTAACCCCACCTCAACTAGGGGGCATGGGTATATTGTAGCTGCAATCGACTATTTTACAAAATGGTCCGAGGCGATGCCTACTTTAAACAATGGCGGCAAAATGGCTGCTCTTTTATTTTTAGTCATTTAGTCTTTAGATTTGGTGTTCCACGGGCTATACTCACAGATCATGGATCGCATTTTTTCAATCACATGATGGTTGAATTGACTGACAAGTTAGGATTGTCCCACAATACTTCTACTCCATATTATCCACAGGCTAACGGTTAGATTGAGGCAATCAACAAAGTCCTGAAGTGCATGCTGCAAAGGATGATTGGAGTCCAAAAATGGAATTGGCATATAAGACATCAGTGAGACTGTGACCGGATTTATGCCCTTTCAATTGGTGTATGGTTTGGAAGCTGTCTTACCAATTCAATGCAAAATTTCATCTCTCAAGCTCGCAGTTGATCTGCTTCCCGAAACTTCAGAGGAAGAGGCTCGTTTCTTGGAACTAATCCACTTGGATGAAACCCGGCATGATGCTGCACTGGCTAATGAAGAACATAAGAAACGTGTCAAGGCGCAATTTGACAAAAATGACAAGCCTCATGTCTTCTCGAAAGGCAACCTGGTCTTGCTCTACGATCAGGACTCTAATAAATTGGGAGCAAGTAAGTTTGAACCATTATGGATGGGCCCCTACATTGTTAAACAAGTATTGGCAAAAGGAGCCTACGAGCTGGTGGATTATGATGGGATTCCACTGTCGCAACCCCGAAATGGGTTGTATCTCAAATGTTACTATGCTTGATTAAGTATAGCAATCTCTTTGTATATATGCTTTTGTTACATTTTTGTTTTCTTTTAGAGTTGTCATTTTGGGTTAGGTAATCCACTTTGCATTTGTTGCAGATTTCAAACTCTGTAAAATCATTTGTTGGGTATGCCGACAGAGTTAGTCGTAGTACGCAGAACCTATATTCTCCGACCTAGGCCATTTTTGCTCCAAGTGGTGAGTTAGTGAGTTTCAGGGGGATATGTATTGGCTGATCAACGAACAGCATCACTAAGTCTAGCACGTTGATTGAACTTCTCTCTGATGCCATTTTGCATGACATACGTCGATTTGTTGTCAAGCTAGATTTGCAACTCATCATTCTTCAGCTTAATGGTGTTTATTCTGTTCGGAACCCAGCTATTTATCACATGTTCCTAAGAGTCAAGATTTTGGAAGGACAGTTTGATTCCATTCAATATCAAAGCATTTCCAAAAACTTAAACACATTAACTGATTCATTAGAAAATTATGTGTTGGATAGACATTTGCAGCATTTATAAAGAAAAACATTTTACATTAACATTTGCATCTAGATCGCATAACTTAACCAAAATAAAACTCCAAAAATAAAAAATATATAATTGTTTATAGTTTTTACAAAATAATCAGTCATATGACCAAGAAACTCAAAAATGAATGCAGAAGAGCATCCTAGACTAATGATGCTAGTGATAACATGTCACCGCCTGTGCGATCATGCACAAAAGTCGGGTCCATCAGCTCGACACACTAGTGGTGTGGCGCTGTAACCGTAAAGGTAACTTGTCGGACCTCACATCCTGAATACCAAGAGTGAGGCCCCCGACCTGATCCTGCAACACTATCAGGGTCTCCGCTATGTCCAGATCGCGAAGGACAGCCCTCCCTACAGCCTCGCCAGCTAGAGCGTCAGTTGCCGCCCTTGGTTGTGCCACAGGTCGCACTGGCCCAATATCTGCACACACATATAGGTTCGATTAGTCTTGGTAACATTTAAAAACACAAAAACATTATAAAACTGATAAACAAAAATGTGGTCAAATCATTTTACCTATAGCACTCCATTGTTCACCAGCTGGTAACACCAGATCCGGGTCGCCTTGGAAATCCATCCTGACGTATGGATACTCTACAAAGACCATCTCTTGACGGTCGAACCACTCAAAGAAGGCATCAAAGAAAGAAATATGTGACTGATTAGCATGTCTGGCCATGATATCAACCCACCTCTGCATCCGTGGTTCCCTCGGTGCTGGTAATCCTAGTGAAATGTACTGAGATTGCTTCAGTGGAATCCTCTCCAAGGCAAAAGCAATAAAGATGGAACCATAGCCAAAGTTATTGGATCTTCCATTCTTTACCTTGGAGAGTTGTTCTTTTATGACTGGAAGCAACGCCTCGCACCAATTGAACACCTTTGGTTCTAGGCATTCCAGGGCATACTGCATGTAAGATCTGTTGGCCAAATGAAGAGTCGCGCTACCAGCCAACCTAGCAAAGGTAAATAAAATTTTCCTCAAGGGCCAATCAGTGACATCTCGAATATTGATCTTTCCATCCTTGCTAGGCTAAGATCCATCTCTACAAAACTGGTGAATATAAACTCTCATAGATTCACCCCCACGGGCAGATACTGATAATGAAAGACGGGCACCACACCTCAATAACCCTGTCAGAAAGGGGATATCCTCAACTATAAATGGAATAGATTTTCCTCTGATCTGGAATACCTGGTTGATCAGATCCCAACCATTGGGAAAATACTGCAACAAACTGATTGGTTGCCTCATGCTGGATATGCGAAAGAATTTGAGCAAACCACAGTTTCGAAATGCAGTAACTATACCCTGATCATGCAAGGCAATCATGTCCTCTTCTTCATGCTTTCATTCACGCCATGTGATGACCATCTTGATCCAAAAAAAATATGAAACACAAACAAAAGATGAATTAGGATCCAAATTTCAGCAAAAACAGGCAAAAATTTCATGAAAAATCACTGTGTAAAGTTTCCCTTCTGTGCCCATCGCACCTTGCCTTTGAGCGAGGTGAGATGCATACTGACTGGCCAGTGTCTAGCTCAGTATGCATCGTACTTTTTGATGCAGACCAGGTGTGATGGATAGAGAACGAGTTCTTCAAACCCCAGGGGCCTAGAAGAATGGGAAAACATGCTCAGAATCAAAGAAGGATGGTATGAAATTGAAGAGCTCAGAGTTAGCTCCTATCTGGTCCTCATAGTGCAAAGAATAGTCCACTTGATCTCCCAAAATCAGCTGATGGAATTTTAGGGGGAAATCCACTCCAGAGCTCCAAAATCCCAAATTTGAAATGAAATGGTAAAAATGAGAGGTAAAACTATTTTTTATGTTACTATTCACATAAAATATTAGCTTTAAATTCATTTTTTTGGCATATATATGTATTTCTAATCAATTTGATGGAGCAATTGAGTAGGTTGAATGTGTTAGAGTCGGTCTAGTAGCCCTCCACCAGAGATCAAAGCTCTTTGCATTTCATAATTAGGTGTCCCATCAACGTGATCATGTTGCATTCCGTTAGGCATGCCATAACTTTGCTGGAGGAGCTTGCATCTTTTATCCCCCTCTTGTTTGGCACTGCTGGTTCAGGTTTGTTTGAGTCAATAAAGTCTTCAAAAAGTCATTTGTCTTGTTTTAAATTTCCAGGTCTTAGGTCTAGGGTTGAGTCAAATTTTGCCTTGAGAAGTCATAAAGGACCAGCAGGCCAGAGGGATGTCCTTCATAAAGCATCATTTCAACAATTTTCACTATTCTTCAGCTAAATTTCCACTTTGTTTTCAAAAACTCTGTTTTTGAAAAACAAAGGTCATTCTCTCATTTTTGTAAAAATTCTCAAATTTTCAAATTTTCTAAATGTCGAAGTGCAGCCTTGGTCTCCTTTGCCAAAGCACCTTGGAAGCTATCCCTACAAAAATTTCCAAAAGAAACCATCAATTCAACCAATTTTTTAAGGAAAGGAAACGAAAAATCAGAGCCAATTAAGTTCAAAAAGTGCCAACACTCAAAACATTAGAAAGTGGGTTTTGGGAAAATGTAAATTCAAAGCAAGCCTATAAAAGCACATTAAACTTCATTTGTAACTCATTTGCCTCTCACAAGCTAAGTGCAAACTTGCAAAGGCGATTTCATGAGATATTGAGCAAAGTTGAGTAGTCTTGGTAGCGCGCTACGCTTTGGGCGTGGCGCGCTACGCATTGGTGGTGCGCTACGCGTAGGGGAGGTTCTGGCAGTGCAAAAACACACGGGCGCTAGGCGTAGAGGGCGCGCTACGCGTTGGGCAGAGGGCGCTACGCGTTGAGTATTTCGCCCTAAAACTTGCAGCAAACACCCAATACACCTCTCTCAGCTCAATCAAGTTACAAGTAATCTCTCTCATGATTGTTTTGGTTATTTTTTTCAAAATGAATGTAAAGGAAAAATGACCAATATGCCATGAAATTGAAAACAAAAAAACCCTAATGTTGATGTGTAAAATGAAAGCCTAAGTTTGCTAGGGTTTTGAAAATATGTTGCCCAAGGTTTTCCCATGATTCACCCTCATTTTTCCTCTCATATTCATCATCATTCCTTTTCAAATTTCCCATAAAATTCACAAAATTCCTCCAAAAAAATCCCAAACCCTACTTAGCCCTAAAACCTACTTCACACCAAATCCTACACTTTCATAATTTCCTATGTTTTTTCCCTTCCATAAATTCCTCCTTATTTTCATTTCCCTTATTCCCTCATGTTTCCCTTTCCCTAAAAATTCCCTTGCCTCTATGTCCCCTTGGTGACAGCATAAAAAGTCAAACAGCAATCAAGTGTGTGCACAGTCAAACACATACAGTTCAGCAAATTTTTCTTCAAAACCATGTCAGAAACCGAATCAGATTATGAGCAGAGTGAGTACAGTGGATCAACACCGGAGGAAAAAGTGCCTAGGAGGCATCACAAGGGTGGTAAAGGTGGTCGGCATATTAGATAGGAGCCCACCTCTTTGGCTTATTTGCAAGCTTGTCCATTTGCACTATCTTGTTTTCGATACCAATCATGCTTTGAGTATTGTGAGAAGATCTCACAAATTCAACATCACAGGGAATTAGTCCGCTTGTTTGTCCTACATTTTCACAATGGCCATGTGAAACTTGCAGGAGTGGATTTCACATTATCACCCGAGGTTGTTGCTCAAGCCACCGGGATACCAAATGTTGGGGAAGAGTTGACCAAGCACAAGCTACTAGGCAAATTTCATTATCAACCATACATCAAACTCGGATTTGTGAAGAACCTCACTGCTGTTTTTCCTTTCAAATTCCTAAGGGAGGAGTATGCACCCTTGATGAGGCTTATCATGCGCTATTTTACTTGTGAGGGCCGATTTTCACGTTTATATTCGTACCATATCCATTTGTTGATGCATTTTACCCGGGTATGAATGATGAACATTCCATTTTTCATGTGCCAGAATATAGAGAAGATGGTGCCCGTAGTGCAAAGGAAGAGCCCCGCACAGCAACTCAAAAGCATATATCATTATGAACTGATCGAGATCATAGTGATGCATCAGCTGGCACAGCAAGGTATTCCATGGGAGGATTTCATTTCTCGTGACTTCTTCGCAGTACTACATCCACCTCCTGAGATTTTCCATGATGAGGGACCTTCACAGCAGCCAGAAATTCATGAGACCGAGCATGTTGATGCTCCAGCATATGTAACATATCAGAAAGGCCCCAGAGCTTTATTTGCAACTGCACGACGAGTACTATCTCCACCCGGGGTGGAAGGGGTCTCGTTGACTTCATCAACACAGTGAGTACTATCTCCACATCATGTGGAAGGGGTCTCGCCACCTTCTTCAGCACAGGTATAGGTTCAGGACAGGGGCAAGAGGCCCATGATTGATGAGGGCCCTTCAGCAGGTCCGGATACACATGTCATTGATATTGAGGCTAGCTCTCCTGCCTCAAAGCTCAAGGAGATCATCCGAGAGCAAAGGACCGAAAATGAGTCGCTGCACAAGAAATTGCAGATGGAAAAATGGGTAATTAAATATTTAGATCAGCACAACAAACAGTTGGAGGATGAGCACGAACTTTATGAGTAGCGGAAGATTCGTGAAGACAGGGAATTGGCCCGTAGGAGACCCGGTGATTTGACACCCATAGATCGAGAATCCATGCTTATCTGGGTGAACACTCACTTGGAAAAGTTGTTGGCGAAAGCCAATAGAGACAACGATATGCTCCGCCACATGAAGAATCATTATTGGGCCCGCATGCACGTGTGTAAGGCGAAAATGAAGGTTCTCAAGAGACGATTGGCCAAAGCACTAAAACGGAGGAAAAGGCCCGATCCACTTCAGATTTTGGTCGATGCCACCTTGAGGGAGCATGGCACTCAATGATACACCCTCAGCTCAAAATTCAGAGAATTTGGAGCAATTTTGGTCCTTTTTGAAAATTTTTGTCAAAAACAGGTTTTTGCTCCCAACGCGTAGCGCGCCAGGCGCTACGCTTTCGTTGGGGAGGTCAAATTCAGGAAAAGTTTGCATTTTTGGATTTTTCATGACAAAATACAGCTTCGCAGTCATGGCCAAGAAATTTCATGGAGATTTGAGCCCCCAAAAGGTTAAAAAACAAGCAAACAATGACCTTCTGCCACTTTTTGGACACACAAGAAGCAATCTTGGGAGATTGCAATTTTGGAGGGGCAAATGGCCAACAAACTGAAAAACTCTACCTGGGATGGAAAGTAGACATCCATACCTTTCCAGCCATCCCACTTGTGCCTCATTTGGATGCCGGTAAGTACCTCAAAATTAGCCTGAAAGGCACGCTACGCGTAGAGAAATGGTGCGCTATGCATAGGGGAAATTGGCCAGTTTTTCACTTTCAGCTCAGGACAACGCAACTTTTGACCAGTCTTGACTTTTCATGCGATTTTTCACCCTTTTTGATGTAACTTAATGTAATTTCATGATTTACATGGCTCTTTTACCTATTCTAGAAGATTCATTCATAAAATGGCAAAAAAATAATGAATGAATTGATTTCCAAGTTTATAGAGGCAAGTTGTTTTGATTGCCTAGTTTGTAGTGCTCAGTTTAGAATTGGTTGAAACAGATCCTAGAAGGAGGATATCGAACCCTAGAGGTTATGGAATGGTTTGGCTTGGTCTATATATGTAATTTTTCATTCAGTAGCAGAGGTTGGACTCTTGGGATAGTTTGAGACTATATTGTACATATTTTATCAGCAATTTGGCAAAGGAAAGACCAAGGTTTTGCAGCACTACTTGGGATTCATGTGGCTTTATGTCTTGATAGTGTGTTTCTTTTAGTTCTTATAAGTTATGTATGTGCATCATTATCTTTATTGAATCTTCTCTTATTAAGCAAATGAAGTGTTAACATAGAATCCATGAAATTGCCATGCTCTGCCTTTAAATTTCTTTAATATTCTATGTTTTCTTCAGTTTAAGGAGAATCCTTGAGACCTCTTTCTCTCCTTAGCCTCTCACCGGTCTGATCTATCCATATCACTTTCTTTAAGGCATCAAAACAATTGCTTATCTTGCCCCAAGTGGACCTCTGCAAAAACTGTGCCTCATCCCCGCACCCAAATTTGCCTTTCCCTTGACTTCAACAAAATCATAAAAAATCAATCCTAAACTCTTTTTACTAAATACCTAGCCTAAAATCAGTCATCAATTTGATCATCTCGAGCCTTTTTGAATATCTTTTACCGAGTTTGACCCGGAGAGAGCCCTCTCCTGTCCTCGTAGGGCTAGCTACGAGGCTGAGCGTGGTTTGATGTGGCCTTGAGTCTTGCCTTATTTCAGCCTAAGGTGGATTTGAGCGCTAAAA
>APFE030028247.1:2391-20125 GCA_000404065.3 Pinus taeda | reverse complement strand
CCCGAGGTTGTTGCTCAAGCCACCGGGATACCAAATGTTGGGGAAGAGTGGACCAAGCGCAAGCTACTAGGCAAATTTCATTATCAACCATACATCAAACCCGGATTCGTGAAGAACCTCACGACTGTTTTTCCTTTCAGATACCTAAGGGAGGAGTATGCACCCTTGATGAGGCTTATCATGCGCTATTTTACTTGTGAGGGCCAATTTTCACGTTTATATTCGTACCATATCTGTTTGTTGATGCATTTTACCCGGGTACGAATGATGAACATTCCCTTTTTCATGTGCCGGAATATAGAGAAGATGGTGCCCATAGTGCAAAGGAAGAGCCCCGCACAGCAACTCAAAAGCATATATCATTATGCACTGATCGAGATCGTAGTGATGCATCAGCTGGCACAGCAAGGTATTCCATGGGAGGATTTCATTTCTCGCGACTTCTTCAGAGTGCCACATCCACCTCCTGAGATTGTCCATGATGAGGGGCCTTCACAGCAGCTGGACATTCATGAGACCGAGCATGTTGATGCGCCAGCATATGTAACATATCAAAAAGGCCCCAGAGCCTTATTTGCAGCTGCACGACGAGTACTATCTACACCCGGGGTGGAAGGGGTCTCGTTGACTTCATCGACACAGTGAGTACTATCTCCACATCATGTGGAAGGGGTCTCGCCACCTTCTTCAGCACAGGTACAGGTTCAGGACAGGGCCAAGAGGCCCATGATTGATGAGGGCCCTTCAGCAGGTTCGGATACACATGTCATTGATATTGAGGCTAGCTCTCCTGCCTCAAAGCTCAAGGAGATCATCCGAGAGCAAAGGACCAAAAATGAGTCGCTGCACAAGAAATTGCAGATGGAAAAATGGGTAATTAAATATTTAGAGCAGCGCAACAAACAGTTGGAGGATGAGCACGAGCTTTATGAGTAGCGGAAGATTCGTGAAGACAGGGAATTGGCCCGTAGGAGACCCGGTGATTTGACACCCATAGATCGAGAATCCATGCTTATCTGGGTGAACACTCACTTGGAAAAGTTGTTGGCGAAAGCCAATAGAGACAACGATATGCTCCGCCACATGAAGAATCATTATTGGGCCCGCATGCACGTGTGTAAGGCGAAAATGAAGGTTCTCAAGAGACGATTGGCCAAAGCACTAAAACGGAGGAAAAGGCCCGATCCACTTCAGATTTTGGTCGATGCCACCTTGAGGGAGCATGGCACTCAATGATACACCCTCAGCTCAAAATTCAGAGAATTTGGAGCAATTTTGGTCCTTTTTGAAAATTTTTGTCAAAAACAGGTTTTTGCTCCCAACGCGTAGCGCGCCAGGCGCTACGCTTTCGTTGGGGAGGTCAAATTCAGGAAAAGTTTGCATTTTTGGATTTTTCATGACAAAATACAGCTTCGCAGTCATGGCCAAGAAATTTCATGGAGATTTGAGCCCCCAAAAGGTTAAAAAACAAGCAAACAATGACCTTCTGCCACTTTTTGGACACACAAGAAGCAATCTTGGGAGATTGCAATTTTGGAGGGGCAAATGGCCAACAAACTGAAAAACTCTACCTGGGATGGAAAGTAGACATCCATACCTTTCCAGCCATCCCACTTGTGCCTCATTTGGATGCCGGTAAGTACCTCAAAATTAGCCTGAAAGGCACGCTACGCGTAGAGAAATGGTGCGCTATGCATAGGGGAAATTGGCCAGTTTTTCACTTTCAGCTCAGGACAACGCAACTTTTGACCAGTCTTGACTTTTCATGCGATTTTTCACCCTTTTTGATGTAACTTAATGTAATTTCATGATTTACATGGCTCTTTTACCTATTCTAGAAGATTCATTCATAAAATGGCAAAAAAATAATGAATGAATTGATTTCCAAGTTTATAGAGGCAAGTTGTTTTGATTGCCTAGTTTGTAGTGCTCAGTTTAGAATTGGTTGAAACAGATCCTAGAAGGAGGATATCGAACCCTAGAGGTTATGGAATGGTTTGGCTTGGTCTATATATGTAATTTTTCATTCAGTAGCAGAGGTTGGACTCTTGGGATAGTTTGAGACTATATTGTACATATTTTATCAGCAATTTGGCAAAGGAAAGACCAAGGTTTTGCAGCACTACTTGGGATTCATGTGGCTTTATGTCTTGATAGTGTGTTTCTTTTAGTTCTTATAAGTTATGTATGTGCATCATTATCTTTATTGAATCTTCTCTTATTAAGCAAATGAAGTGTTAACATAGAATCCATGAAATTGCCATGCTCTGCCTTTAAATTTCTTTAATATTCTATGTTTTCTTCAGTTTAAGGAGAATCCTTGAGACCTCTTTCTCTCCTTAGCCTCTCACCGGTCTGATCTATCCATATCACTTTCTTTAAGGCATCAAAACAATTGCTTATCTTGCCCCAAGTGGACCTCTGCAAAAACTGTGCCTCATCCCCGCACCCAAATTTGCCTTTCCCTTGACTTCAACAAAATCATAAAAAATCAATCCTAAACTCTTTTTACTAAATACCTAGCCTAAAATCAGTCATCAATTTGATCATCTCGAGCCTTTTTGAATATCTTTTACCGAGTTTGACCCGGAGAGAGCCCTCTCCTGTCCTCGTAGGGCTAGCTACGAGGCTGAGCGTGGTTTGATGTGGCCTTGAGTCTTGCCTTATTTCAGCCTAAGGCGGATTTGAGCGCTAACATAGTGGCGACCATACCGGGGAAGAAATCTCAAATGGTTTGCTTGTTGATGAGTTTGTTTCACAAGTCTTAGACAGAGTCTGAAGTCACGCTAGGTAGCTTTCGAAACGCTCTTGCTATGCATAAGCGAAAGTAGATAAATGTTGCTTCAGCCGATCTCCGGTTAGCTTGCGAAACTTTGGCTTGCAGATCACCCCAATACCTTTGAATCATTGTAGACCTTTGGATGATTGAGTCTAATAAACGATTGGCAGAATTACCTTCATTCTTTTGGTCTTGTGATAAATACACTGGCTTCCAAAAGACATACAAGAGCTAATCCAGATCCGAATCCACCTCCCATTTATGAAAATCCAAATCTGATTCGAAAATTCCTCCGTCAAGAAAGCTCGGCGACTCTATTGATTAAATCTCATTCATGTCCTGCACTTATTCAATAACTTGAAGACATTCCTTTTGACGCAAATTTTGAATTGTCATTGTTCAAGACTAAGTCCGAAAACGCTCTTAATTCTATTGTTCCAAATCCTGACATCGCTGCAGCTCTTGAATTTGAAAGGCATAATAAATTAATTGACAATTTTATCTTGAGACACCTTCAGACCACCATCCAAGCAGCTAATCTTTCTGAGTTTTTGGAAGCCATATCTGCAAACATTGGATCCACCGTCACGGCGTCCACCTCAAGGATTCCTACTGAACCGCCTTTCATTCCTACCATTCCTTTGCAGCTTATAATTACCTACTCTGAAACTGCATCTAATTCCTCTTCTTCATCCCATATTGCTTCTCCTCCTCATACACCTCCGCATACTCCCCATGCAGTAGCTGCATCAACTCCGCTGACAACACCGAGAGTAAATCCACCAAGAGTAATGGCTGCTCGTTTTGCACCTCTTGCTTTACCTCAGCAATTGCATGATATGCCAGCATATTACCAAAGTAAAATTCCCTTATTTGATTGCACTCCTCAAAGTGTTTTCGCTCAGCAGCACATAGACAAAATGGCTACTTTTTATGATTTATAAGAAATTGATGACGAAGATGTAACTATGTGATTGTTTGTGCAAACATTCGGAGGAGAAGTAAGAAAATGGTTTAGAGGTTTGGGAGCCAGAAGTATACCTACCTTGGCTGAGCTTCAGAAGTAATTTCTT
The DNA here is from genome assembly GCA_000404065.3 of Pinus taeda. Classification (NCBI taxonomy): domain Eukaryota; kingdom Viridiplantae; phylum Streptophyta; class Pinopsida; order Pinales; family Pinaceae; genus Pinus; species Pinus taeda. Next base: position 16,273 of record APFE030028247.1, on the reverse strand, counting down.
GATCGTTGGGAACTTAGAAAGGATCTGCTCCAGATTAATGCCGAGTACAATAATATCAAGCGAAATCCCGGTGAGTCTATCCAAGATTATATTATCAGGTTCAATACAGTTTATAATGCTATCCCTGATGATTTAAGACCATCTAGAAAATCAGCTCTTCTTAAATTCTCGGATGGCTTTGATCCGGAGATGGCTTACTCATTACGGGATAGAGATCCACCTACTTTAGAAGATATGCAAAAGATCGCTGTCAATGTTGAGGCAAATCTGAACGACAAGAGAGCATGTTTGAAGGCAGAGAAAAAAGTGACTATAAAGGAATAATCTACATCATCAGAACCACCTTGGCTTCGTGAGATGTTCAAAGAACTCAACCTTGACAAATCAGAACAGCAGATTCGTAATCCAAATTACCGTGGCCAGCAACAACCTCAGTATAGAATCAAGCAGCGTGAACCAAGAATACAAGAGCCGACAGCCCAGCAACCAATCAAAACTCCTCTTTTGCAGAATTTTGTGACTCAAGATTCGGATGAAGATGCAGATGTAGTAGGGGACCAAAATCACTTCTTTACTCCTGATGACCAGCCCATTTACATCACCGAAGAAGATGAGTATGGAGAAAGTTCAGGCGCTCAGCAAGACGAAGATTTTATATTGGCTAATGATGCAGATTTAGATGATTACCAAAGAGGATATTTGAATTCCTTGTCCACTCAACAGAAGCAGCATTCATTGAGGAATTGAGATGTGCCTATCAATCCCATTCAGAAAAGGAAACAAGGTACAACACCAAAGATGGATTCACCAACACCGCCGAAGGAAGGAAAAGAGACAATTGATCCCACAAACAACAAGATATCAGCAGCAGAAAAGACAAATCATGCAGTTATAATCAAAGGTAGAAGAGAGATTCCAGTCAAAGAAGTCGACAAACTTTCAGCATTTAGTTTGGAAAATGAAATTTCCAAATTAAAAATATCTATTCCTTTGACTGAAATCATGAAAAACAGCAGCTACCGAGGTCAAGTTTCCAAAATTCTGAACTTCGATCCCATGCTTGACACGATGAACATTGAAGATGATCAGCCTGAATTTATCTTTGGGCCAACATTGAATGGTCAATCCCCTGAGAGTGATGTTCCTCCCTTTTATATCAGTTTGAGATTGCATGAATATGTCTTGCATAATGCCATGTTCGATTCGGGCGCTTCACACAATTTGATGCCAAAGGAAATCATGGAGAAGCTAGGATTAGACATTACCAGAAAATATTATGATTTATATTCATTTGATTCCAGCAACGTGAGATGTATCGGGCTCATCAAAGATTTGGTTGTTAGCTTAGATCAGATCCTAGCGAAAAATGCCTTGATGGATGTGGTTGTGGCAAACATTCCTCCATGGTTTGGTATGCTACTTTCGAGATCTTGGGGAGCTAAGTTGAAGGGTACTTTGCAGTTAGACTTCTCTTATGCAACAATTCCAGTCTTCGGTCAAATGAGAAAGCTATATCGTGAGCAAAACATGAAATATATGATAACTAGTAAAGAGAAGCCGATCAATCATCTTGTAAATTATGTACATACTGATTTGGAGTCATTTGTTTTATTTGATGATAGTTTTAATGATATAGATAGTCAGTTAGTTCAAGCAGAAGATATACTAGAGATCACCGAGAATTTCAGAGAAGTACTACAAAAGAAAAGAGGAGAAAAGCACGCTATCATGGAGCAAACAACTGAAGAAAAGGGGCAGCAAATGGAAAAATCAGAGGCAGTACAATTTCAGCACTTGGAGGAGGATGAAGATGGCCTTTGGACCATGGATTTTGATGGCACAGTAGGTAGTGATGGTGCTGGTATTGGTGTGTGGATTCGAAGTTCTTTTTCTGCTCAAGACAAAGTTCCAAGCAAGCTGAGAGTGTGTTCTTATAAACTATCATTTGATTATTCAAATAACGAGGCAGAATATGAGGCTCTCATCGCTGGCCTAAAGATTCTTAAGAAACTGAAAGCTAAGAAGATTGCGGTCTATGGGGATTCCGAGCTGGTGATCAAGCAAGTAAAGGGTGAGTTTCAGGCCAAACATCCTCGTATGAGGGCATATCGTAATGCAGTCTTAGACATTTTGAAGTTGTTTTCTGATTATACCTTGACATGTGTGCCTCGCCTACAAAATGGTGTTGTGGATGGACTTGCTAAGGCAGCAAGCAATTTGAAAATTCCAATGAATTCTAGCAACAAATTTGAGATTCATGTGAAGCATCGTCCCACCGTCCCAGATAATCAATGATGTTGGCAAGTTTTTCAAGATGATGAAGAGATCAATGAATTTTTGCAAAATAAGGGTAAGTTCAAAGATTCCTCAATAGATACTACAAATGATGATGGTGATGACAACATACAAGTAAACCAAATGGATGTGCTGCAACTTAAGGACAATATTATTCCTAAAGGTTTGATTCCTTTAGAGGAGCTGTTTGACCAAGATGATGTGGCTCGCAAACCGACATTGAGACCGACGGAAAAGGGCATTGAAGAGGTGAACATCAGGACAGCTGAAAATCCCAAGATGGTTAAGCTATCAAGGTCATTATCACCAAAGGTAAAAGCTGAGTATATGAAATTGTTGTCTTTATTCTCTGATGTACTTGCATGGGATTATTCAGATCTGAAAACATATGATACAAATATCATCCAGCATACTATTCCTATCAAGCCAAATCAGAAGCCTTTTCGTCAAAGTTGAGGAGAATAAATCCCAAACTGCTGCCATCAATTGAGAAAGAGGTAAACAGATTGTATAAGTCAGGAATCATTGTGCCAATTCGATTTTCAGATTGGATATCAAACTTAGTGCCCGTAAGAAAGAAGACAGGTGAGATCCGTTTATGTATTGATTTCAGAAATTTAAATAAAGTACCCTTAAAGGACAATTATCCACTGCCCAAAATGGATCATATATTGCAGTGAGTAGTTGGAGCATCAAGGATGTCACTACTCGACGGTTATTCAGGTTACAATCAGATTTTAGTGCATGAAGATGACCGTGACAAGACCGCATTCACCACTCCATGGGGAACATTTCATTATGCAAAGATGTCGTTTGGTTTGAAAAATGTAGGAGCTACCTTTCAACGTGCAATGGACGTGGCTTTTGCCAATGAGAAAGATGTATTCTTGGTTTTTTATATTGATGATTTAACCGTGTTTTCAAATTATGATGAGGAACATTTGTATCATTTGAAAATTGTTTTCCAAAAGTGCAGAAAATATGGCATATCGTTGAATCCGAAAAAGAGTCTTTTTGCCATGGATGAGGGCAAACTACTTGGTCACATCATATCTAAAGACGGCATCCGTATTGATCTAGCACATGTGGAAGCCATTCAGCAAATTGAACAGCCCTGGAACAAGAAAGAAATTCAGTCTTTCAATGGTAAACTGAATTTTCTGCGTCGTTTTATTCCAAATCTAGCAGAGCATCTAAGAGAGATCACAAGCATGCTCAAAAAGGACAGCCAGGTAAAGTGGACCGAAGAGGCGGTTAAATCATTTAATCTAGTGAAGTTAGCTCTTTCTACAGCTCCTATTTTGATCAGCTCCGACTACACTCAAGATTTTATTTTATTTTCATTTGCTTCTGAGCACACTTTGGCAGCTGTGCTAATGCAGAAGAGAGAAGGTGTAGAAAATCCCATTGCCTTTTTCAGTCGCATAATTAGAGATGGAGCATTGAAATATAACATCATCGAGAAGCAAGCATTGGCACTTGCTAAGGCCTTGAAGGATTTCCGTGTGTACATATTGCATTCTCATATTCTAGCTTATGTTCCTAACGCAGCAATTAAATATGTTTTAGTACAGGCAGATCTAGAAGGGAGAAGGGGTAAGTGGATTGCTGCGTTGTTAGAATATGATGTTGAAATTAAACCCACCAAGCTGATCAAAGGTCAGGGACTCGCGAAGCTAATGGCTGAAACAAATATGCAAATCCTAGACATAAATTTGATTGTTGCTATGTCTGATGAAGATGAGGAGAACCCATCCTTTCAAGTATCTGAAATGTTTCTTTCTTCCCCATGGTATGCTGATATTTTATATGTACTTCAGCATTTATCTTTGCCTCCTCGAATGCCAAGAAATAGAAGTAGAACATTGAAATTGAAGGCTGCTAAATTTTGCATTCTCTATTCAACATTGTTTTGGAAAGACCCTGGCGGGATGTTATTAAATTGTTTGGTAGAGGATGAAGCCCAAAGAGTCGTAGAAGACTTTCATAGAGGAGACTGTGGAGGTCATTTGTTTTGGAAGACCATGGAAAACAAGATACTAAGGGCGGGCTATTATTGGCCTTCATTATTTTCATATGTATATAAAGTGGTTAAAAATTGTCACGAATGCCAAATTTTTCAAGGAAAACAGAAGCTGCAGCCTTTGCCTCTCAAACCAATTGAAACCAGCGCACCTTTTCAACAGTGGGGATTGGATTTCATTAGTGAAATTCATCCGGCATCATCAAGACAGCATCGATGGATATTGATGGCCACAGACTACTTCACAAAATGGATTGAAGCAATTCCTACTCGACAAGCTACGGATGCGGTAATTATTTCTTTTCTCGAGGCTAATATTTTGTCACGCTTTGGATGTCCAAGTAAGCTAATCACGAATAATGCAGCAGCCTTTAAGTCAAAAAGGATGGTTGAGTTTTGTTATAAGTACAATATTAGTTTGGGACATTCAACCACATACCACCCTCAAGGAAACGGATTGGCGGAGTCATCTAACAAGTCTTTGGTCAATATCATTAAGAAATTGTTGGAAATCAGCAAAAAGGGCTGGCACAAGAAGTTGATAAATGCACTATGGGCTGATAGGGTGAGTCAGAAAAAATCTATTGGTATGTCTCCTTTCAAGCTGGTGTACGGAACAGACACGGTTTTTCCCACTTCACATGTTGTCTCGGTAGTCAAATTGCTTCAAGAAGCGGGTAGTGAAGAAGATCCTATGCGGAGAAGAATAAATCAGATGATTCATTTGCAGCAGACACGGGAGGAGGTATTTCAAAACACTTGCAAATTGCAGGAGCGTATCAAAAGGATTTATGACCGTAAAGAAAAGGCAGACACATTTCAGCTGGATGAGGTTGTTTTAAGATGGGATGCTCATCATGAAGACAAGGGAGAGCATGGCAAATTTGAAAATTTGTGGAAAGGACCTTACAAGATTGCAGCATATCGCGGCCAAAATGCTTTTCTTCTCAAAGAGATGAACAGAGATGAATATCCTGGAGGGCCAATCAATGGTCGGCTATTAAAGAGATATTACTTTTGAGTATTTTCTGCTCAATTCATCATCATTGTATATATCATTCGACTTTTGTTCTATCGCACATGTACACTAACTTATCATCTTCAGTTTGGGGCCCGAAGTGAAGGCTATAATTCTGAAAATGAAAGTTAGTAGGTCTAAGTTTGTCAAGTCAATTTTCTTAGTCTTTAGTTTTGAGTCTAGTTCGGTCAAAGCAATGTTTGTTTTTTCAGTCAAATTCTCAATATTTTGTGTCAGAATAATGACTCCATCGCCCAATGAGTGAAGGCATTGTCTGCTCTTCCAGAGATCTGCTGTTCTTGGCATCTCCAAGGAGCTACCATCCCCATTGGAGCCAATGTTAGAGTCGGTCTAGTAGCCCTCCACCAGAGATCAAAGCTCTTTGCATTTCATAATTAGGTGTCCCATCAGCGTGATCATGTTGCATTCCATTAAGCATGCGATAACTTTGCTGGAGGAGCTTGCATCTTTTATCCCCCTCTTGTTTGGCACTGCTGGTTCAGGTTTGTTTGAGTCAATAAAGTCTTCAAAAAGTCATTTGTCTTGTTTTAAATTTCCAGGTCTTAGTTCTAGGGTTGAGTCAAATTTTGCCTTGAGAAGTCATAAAGGACCAACAGGCCAGAGGGATGTCCTTCATAAAGCATCATTTCAACAATTTTCACTATTCTTCAGCTAAATTTCCACTTTGTTTTCAAAATCTATGTTTTTGAAAAACAAAGGTCATTCTCTCATTTTTGTAAAAATTCTCAAATTTTCAAATTTTCCAAATGTCGAAGTGCAGCCTTGGTCTCCTTTGCCAAAGCACCTTGGAAGCTATCCCTGCAAAATTTTTTATAAGAAACCATCAGTTCAACCAATTTTTTAAAGAAAAGAAACAAAAAATCAGAGCCAATTAAGTTCAAAAAGTGTCAACACTCAAAACATTAGAAAGTGGGTTTTGGGAAAATGTAAATTCAAAGCAAGCCTATTAAAGCACATTAAACTTCATTTGTAACTCATTTGCCTCTCACAAGATAAGTGCAAACTTGCAAAGGTGATTTCATGAGATATTGAGCAAATTTGGGCAGTCTTGGTAGCGCGCTATGCGTTGGGCGTGGCACGCTACGCGTTGGTGGCACGCTACGCGTAGGGGAGGTTCTGGCAGTGAAAAAATACACGGGCGCTATGCATAGAGGGCGCGCTATGCGTTGGGCAGAGGGCGCTACACGGTGGGTATTTCACCCTAAAACTTGCAGCAAACACCCAATACACCTCTCTCAGCTCAAGCAAGTTACAAGTAAGCTCTCTCATGATTGTTTTGGTTATTTTTTGCAAAATGAATGTAAAGGAAAAATGACCAATATGCCATGAAACTGAAAACAAAAAAACCCTAATGTTGATGTGTAAAATGAAAGCCTAAGTTTGCTAGGGTTTTGAAAATATGTTGCCCAAGGTTTTCCCATGATTCACCCTCATTTTCCTCTCATATTCATCATCATTCCTTTTCAAATTTCCCATAAAATTCACAAAATTCCTCCATAAAAATCCCAAACCCTACTTAGCCCTAAAACCTACTTCACACCAAATCCTACACTTTCATAATTTCCTATGTTTTTTCCCTTCCATAAATTCCTCCTTATTTTCATTTCCCTTATTCCCTCATGTTTCCCTTTCCTTAACAATTCCCGTGTCTCTATGTCCCCTTGGTGACAGCATAAAAAGTCAAACAGCAATCAAGTGTGTGCACAGTCAAACACATACAGTTCAGCAAATTTTTCTTCAAAACCATGTCAGAAACCGAATCAGATTATGAGCAGAGTGATTACAGTGGATCAACACTGGAGGAAGAAGTGCCTAGGAGGCATCATAATGGTGGTAAAGGTGGTTGGCATGTTAGAGAGGAGCCCACCTCTTTGGCTTATTTGCAAGCTTGTCCATTTGCACTGTCTTGTTTTCGATACCAATCATGCTTTGAGTATTGTGAGAAGATCTCACAAATTCAACATCACAGGGAACTAGTCCGCTTGTTTGTCCTACATTTGCACAATGGCCATGTGAAACTTGCAGGAGTGGATTTCACATTATCACCCGAGGTTGTTGCTCAAGCCACCGGGATACCAAATGTTGGGGAAGAGTGGACCAAGCACAAGCTACTAGGAAAATTTCATTATCAACCATACATCAAACCCGGATTCGTGAAGAACCTCACTGTTGTTTTTCCTTTCAGATTCCTAAGGGAGGAGTATGCACCCTTGATGAGGCTTATCATGTGCTATTTTACTTGTGAGGGTCGATTTTCACGTTTATATTCGTACCATATCCGTTTGTTGATGCATTTTACCCAGGTACGAATGATGAACATTCCCTTTTTCATGTGCTGGAATATAGAGAAGATGGTGCCCGTAGAGCAAAGGAAGAGCCCCGCACAGCAACTCAAAAGCATATATCATTATGCACTGATCGAGATCATAGTGATGCATTAGCTGGCATAGCAAGGTATTCCATGGGAGGATTTCATTTCTTGCGACTTCTTCACAGTGCTACATCCACCTCCTGAGATTGTCCATGATGAGGGACCTTCACAGCAGTCGGACATTCATGAGACCGAGCATGTTGATGCTCGAGCATATGTAACATATCAGAAAGGCCCCAAAGCCTTATTTGCAGCTGCACGACGAGTACTATCTCCACCCGGGGTGGAAGGGGTCTCATTGACTTCATCGACACAGTGAGTACTATCTCCACATCATGTGGAAGGGGTCTCGCCACCTTCTTCAGCATAGGTATAGTTTCAGGACGGGGGCAAGTGGCCCATGATTGATGAGGGCCCTTCAGCAGGTCCGGATACACATGTCATTGATATTGAGGCTAGCTCTCCTGCCTCAAAGCTCAAGAAGATCATCCGAGATCAAAGGACCGAGAATGAGTCACTACACAAGAAATTGCAGATGGAAAAATGGATAATTAACTATTTAGAGCAGCGCAACAAATAGTTGGAGGATGAGCACGAGCTTTATGAGCAGGGAAGATTCGTGAAGACCGGGAATTGGCCCGTAGGAGACCCGGTGATTTGACACCCATAGATCGAGAATCCCTGCTTATCCAGGTGAACACTCACTTGGAAAAGTTGTTGGCGAAAGCCAATAGAGACAAAGATATGCTCCGCCACATGAAGAATCATTATTGGGCCCACATGCACGTGTGCAAGGCGAAAATGAAGCTTCTCAAGAGACGATTGGCCAAAGCACTAAAATAGAGGAAAAGGCCCAATCCACTTTCGATTTTGGCCGATGCCACCTTGAAGGAGCATGGCACTCAATGATACACCCTCAGCTCAAAATTCAGACAATTTGGAGCAATTTTGGTCATTTTTGAAATTTTTTGTCAAAAACAGGTTTTTGCTCCCAACGCGTAGCGCACCGGGCGCTACGCTTTCGTTGGGGAGGTCCAATTCAGGAAAAGTTTGCATTTTTGGATTTTTCATGACAAAATACAGCTGCTCAATCATGGCCAAGAAATTTCATGGAGATTTGAGCCCCCAAAAGGTCAAAAAACAAGCAAAAAATGACCTTCTGCCACTTTTTGGACACACAGGAAGCCTTCTTGGGAGATTGCAATTGTGGAGGGGAAAATGGCCACCAAATCGAAAAATTCCACTTGGACTGGAAAGTAGACATCCCGAACTTTCCAACAAGCCCACTTATGCCTCATTTGGATGTCGGGAAGTACCTCAAAATTGGCCTGCAAGGTGCGTTATGCGTAGAGAAATGGCTCGCTACGCGTAGGGGAAATTGGCTAGTTTTTAACTTTCAGCTCAGGACAACGCAACTTTTGACCAGTGTTGACTTTTCATGGGATTTTTCACCCTTTTTTTATGTAACTTAATGTAATTTCATGATTGGCATGGCTCTTTTACCTATTCTAGAAGATTCATTCATAAAATGGCAAAAAAATAATGAATGAATTGGTTTCCAAGTTTATAGAGGCAAGTTGTTTTGATTACCTAGTTTGTAGTGCTCAGTTTAGAATTGGTTGAAACAGCTCCTAGAAGGAGGAGCTAGACCCCTAGAGGTTAGGGAATGGTTTTTCTTGGTCTATATATGTAATTTTTCATTCAGTAGCAGAGGTTGGACTCTTGGGATAGTTTGAGACTATATTGTACATATTTTATCAGCAATTTGGCAAAGGAAAGACCAGGGTTTTGCAGCACTACTTGGGATTCATGTGGCTTTATGTCTTGATGGTGTGTTTCTTTCTATTCTTGTAAGTTATTTATGTGCATCATTATCTTTATTGAATCTTCTCTTATTGAGCAAATGAAGTGTTAAGGTAGAATCCATGAAATTGCCATGCTCTGCCTTTAAATTTCTTTAATATTCTATGTTTTCTTCAATTTAAGGAGAATCCTTGAGACCTATTTCTCTCCTTAGCCTCTCACCGGTCTGATATATCCATCTCACTTGCTTTAAGGCACCAAAACAATTGCTTATCTTGCCCCAAGTGGACCTCTGCAAAAACTGTGCCTCATCCCCGCACCCAAATTTGCCTTTCCCTTGACTTCAACAAAATCATAAAAAATCAATCCTAAACTCTTTGTACTAAATACCTAGCCTAAAATCAGTCATCAATTTGTTCATCTCGAGCCTTTTTGAATATCTTTTTCCGAGTTTGACCCGGAGAGAGCCCTCTCCTGTCCTCGTAGGGCTAGCTACGAGGCTGAGCGTGGTTTGATGTGGCCTTGAGTCTTGCCTTATTTCAACCTAAGGCGGATTTGAGCGCTAACAGAATGAGTGATGAAAGAATCAAATGTGTTAAAAGGTGAATTGAACATCTTTGACCACTGTCGATGAGCAATGTTTCTGCAGGGTTCAAGCTCATCAAAAAATAAACCTGCCACTGAGCATAGTTTCTCCCGGTTCAAGCTCGTTAAAAAATGAATCCACCCTCGGTAAATAATCTTTGTGGTCACCCTGCTATCAACCTTTTGAACCTTGGTTGTGTCCTTGCCATCACCTAGATTCTTTTGGGTAATCATACACTTCCACTTGATTGTTTAAATTTTTTGAGGAACAGCTGTGATGAGTGGTTCTGTTAGCCACCCTCTTCACATCACCATGTTTTGAGAGGTTCCAAGCTTACCTAGAACCAGTTGCTACCCTAAAAAGCCACTCATTCCTAAAAAAAGAGTCTCCTTTAAACTCTTTTTAGACTCGTTAAAAATGAAAAGATTGTCAAGCTATTGGCCTTTCCAACTCGTTAAAGTAAGGGAAAGTGCCATCCCTCCTGTACATTTTAATCATTTTGTACCTAAGGGATTATCCCACAAAAATATTGAGTGCTTGTTTTTTAGGCTCGCTAAAATGATCGAAAAGTCATCCCTTGCATATTATTTTATACTTTTTCAGACTTAAGGGATTATGCTACGAAAAAAGACTGTTGGAGTTTCCTTTTCGTCCCTTTTCAAACTCTCTAAACATGAAAATGACCAAGTTATCCTTTTCATTAAACTCGTTAAAACAATAGCGACAAACTTGTCCACCCAGACAAGAACGAGTTTCACTGTCGCTAGGCTCACTAAAACATAGTGACAGGTTTACCCGAAGGGAAAATTATAGAACAAGCATATGTTATCCTCCTCAAGCTTGACAAAAATAAAGAGGTACTAGTCAGCAATGACTGGGGAAAAAGGGAAGAAAACTTGAAGAATTTTATTGGTAGCAGGTCGCTCTTGAACATGACACTTTCACTCCATCACCATGATTGAGTTGGATTGGGTTATTCCGTTCACCGTTCATATCACCATTGGCCCTCCGTACCATCCATATTTTGGGGTTAACGCTACCAATCCATCTCAGTGTTGCCGATATGTTCAAGAGAAGTCATTCAAATAATTCACCATCCAATTAGTGCCTCATCCACTACAATGCCTTCACCCTCCATTTTTCATGACCACCATTCCTGAGCCTTGTATCATCAGATTGTTTTCACCTCCAAAAAATCATTCGCTTCGTATCGTGTCGTAGATGTGGGATACATTAAGGCCCTCCTACGACAGGTCAATTCTTGTCGAAATCAACTCATTATCCAAGAATTTGACTTAGAAACACCCCTTTCAGTACTTTGAAGCTTGCATGCCTCAGTGGCAAGTTTCTCACTTCTGGCGACAGGTTTACATCAATGGCGTTTGACCGAAAGATTTTGCATGGTGTTCGAAATCGAATCATATATTCACACCACGTGAATTGAACTATAGCACCTTGAGGGTCATTACCATTATTAGTGATTCCTCTCGTATCTGTTAATAGCTTACATTATTGGCTAGTAATCAGGTAATGTTTTTCCATGTTTGACTTCAGAACATCTTTTCACATGGATCAACTTGTACATCGGGCGAAGATTGGACGAGTTTGAAGACCCCAAATCTAGTCTCATCCATGTGGGCTGTGATATATTCAAGAAGATAAAGACATCAAATGTACACAGAAGCTGCACAGATGATCATCCAAGCTAAGGGATGATGACTCTACATATAAAGAATCACCAGTCTGCAACTGTAGATGATTATCTTTCCTTTGTACATGAAAATGGATTTATGAAGTTGAGCATGGGAATGCCCACCTCAACTAGATCACGAAAATAATATGATGATGATGTATTGTATTGTATCTTATATAGGTCACCTTCAAGTTCGAATACCTCAAATCCTCATGATAAAGCATTTCACCCGACATCAAAATATTTTACGACTTCATGCTTTAGGGGACAATTGTTATAGACATATTTGGGCACTGCAACCCCAATCATAGATGTCGATAAACCAAGGGCTCTTTAACCCCTAAAAATGTTATTCCATACCCTAAAAGATCATGGTCAACTGATTACATCATTCCCCAAAAGTTCCACCTAAAAAACCACTTAGAACTGGCCAAAACTAGACCATGCTGATTGCTCCATTGTTAGGGTGCGATGCATACTGACTACTCCACTAGCCAGGTGCGATGCATACTGAAGAGACCTTCTGTGGGGTGCGATGAGTGAGAATGGACAAATAGCTGAGATAGTTTGCTAAGTGGATGCTCATGGAATCTTCTAGAAACTTCTCCTATGACACTTGCCTCTCTGAATTCGCCCAGGGATGAGTAAGAGAAAAATGAAATCTCCAAGTGGAACCAAGAACTATGAGTGGAATGTGTTATGAAACCAGCTCAAGAAAAGATAGAAAATATAGATCAACGCTTTAGAATTCAGCCTCTTCGAGGGGGCAACCTCCTTTACATTACATAAATGAAACAATTCTTGGATGATTCAAATGAACAAACCTCCTTTCTATATATAGGAGTCTAAGGAGTCACAATATAACCCAGCCGACCTAACAATAATAATATAAAGCCACAAAAATAACAATAGAGGGATTCTATGGGGCACAGTAATAACAAATGGGGACAATAGGGGCACAACAATATTAATAAGGGGTATAACTACAATAATAATGGGGTAATCACTAGTATTATAGGGACCCAACATGACCCTCTCCTTCAAAAAAGTGTTGTCCTCAACGCTTGAGTAGTTCTAGATACTTCTGTATAAAATTCTCATCCTCCTATGTGGAATCTTTAGCGGATAAGTTTTTCCACTTGATAAGATACTCCGAAATTGATCGACTTCATGGCTATCGATTTCTTGTTTCTGTGATTTCTTCCGGTTCCAATATAATTTTTCCTTCCTCGTCAAGTTCTAGAAATATCGTCTGAACTGGGAGCTTGTCGCCTATAACCTTCTTTAAACATGAAACATGGAAAACTGGGTGCAATCGAGAAGCTGCAGGAAGCTCCAATTTGTATGCCATAGTACCAATCTTTTGCAACACCTTGTACGAACCATAATACTTTGGTGATAATTTATTATCCTTCTTAGCTTGCTTGAGGGACATTTGCGCTTATATGGTTGTAGCCGTAGGAATACCCAATCACCTACATCAAAACTTCTTTCGTTGTGATGTTGATCTGCCTATTTTTTCATTCTATTTGTGCCAACACGAGGTTATCTTTTAAGAGTTGGAGGACTTGTTGTTGATGTTCGATGTGATGTTCCACTGCTTGAACCTTAGAATTTTCTCTTAAATATGATGTGATGGATGGTGGCTGATACTCATAAAGTGCCATAAATGGGGTCATTTTTGTTGTTGTATGGAAGGAAGTGTTATACCACCATTCAGCCAGAGGCAACCATTTGACCCATTGTGTCTGTATATTAGATACAAAGCAACAAAGATATCTTTCCAAACATTTGTTTACTATCTTAGTTTGGCCATCAGATTGAGGATGATAAGATGAGCTATCAGCTAACTGAGTACCAAGACAAGAAAATAATTTTGTCCAAAAATTTCCAATGAAATGGGATCTCTGTCACTTATAATAATCTTTGGGGTTCCATGTAGCTTTTGAATTGTTTCCATAAATGCACTAGAAACTGTACTGGCTTTAAATGGATGTGATAATGCACAAAAGTGTGCATACTTGGTAAGTCTGTCAACCACCACCATGATGACACTCTTTCCCTCAGACTTG
>APFE030028235.1:0-17586 GCA_000404065.3 Pinus taeda | reverse complement strand
TTATTAAAAAGTATTTGAAGATGAATTTTAGATGACGGATTTTTTTTAATCATAATCAATTGCAGTGTTTCATTCTTCTCAAGTACTTAATCACTTTTCTGGGAAAACTTTTATGCAAATACAAAACTGTGATATAATTTTTTCTTTCAAACTTCAATAATAATTTTTTGTTTTAGCATTATTTATTGATTATTAAAAAAAAGGGATTTTTTATAAATAGAGCTATTCAGTTTAACTCACGTATGTTTGCAAAAACGGGCAAGGGATGGAAAGAGTTCTTCGTTTGTAGTCACTTGTGTTTCCGAAAGTGAAGAGAAGATTAGTGAAATAATTATAATATTACTATTATTTTAATATCTAAAATATATCTTTTTTAATATCATAAAATATATCTTTTTTAATTGATCAATATAAATTATAATTAAAATTAAAATTAACTTTATATTAAATGAATTTATATATTTAATATTATTATCATTAAAATCTCTTGAAAAAATATCAAAATTTTATAATAAAATTTAATAGTTCATTTGAAAAGCTCAAATAATATATTAATCAACGGTAAAGCCTACAAGTTTATACAATTATCATTGTTAATATAACATATATTAAAATTGTTATTAAAAGTATTACAATTAATTAAATTGTGAATTTTTGGGGACGGATTTTTTTAATCATAATCAGTTGCAATGTTTAATTCTTCTCATGGACCTAATCATTTCATTGTATTTCAGGCGAAATTTTATGCAAATGCAAACACTAATTGAATTTTTTTTTCAAATTATTTCGAACTTTATATTTATATATATTTTTATTGATTATTTAAAAATAAAGATATTTTTTTATTGATATTCAGTTTAACTCAGTGTGTTTGCAAAAACGAGAAGAGGGCGGAGAGAGTTCTTCGGTTTAAGTCACTTGTGTTCCCCAAAAGAGGTTGAGGACAGAGAGAGCTCTTCACTTTAACTCAAAGGATAGAGAGTCTTTGAGGGATTTTATGGTGCTCTTCAACCAATGCAAGAAGAAAAGAGAGTCTTTGCAGAAGGTGTGAGGCACAACAATGAACCTTTAACATTCGACTCTGTGGATTTTAATGTGTAAGGTGTAAATTTGTAGGATTTTAATTTACGTTTTCAGGATGGCAAATGACAACCATAACAATAGAAAGCATCATGGGGTACTACTCCTCTCCTCTCCTCTCCTTTTCATATTCATTTGAAAATGAAAATGATAATGGAAGACGAGAGGAGAGGAGAAGTATTATCTGTAGATGCCCTCTCTTGTTTCTTTGAAACGACAATCCACTGCTAGGATTGCAGATGACAACAACAACAATAATACAAGGGAATGACAATTTGAGTTATATTTTAGAATTGCTTTTGTATTTGGATGTGTGTTTGTCAAGAATATAGAGCATTCTTTGTTGTAGAAGAATTTAATTCTGTTTGTTTTGATTATTGTAAAGGTAATGGTATGTAAGTGCTTTTTGAATTGAAATTTGGGAATGGATTTCTAAGAAGAAACACGTGCACATGCATCAGAAGACGCAGAACAACGCCTCAAAACCTTTATTCTCTCATGCTCTTTTTCTCTTCCTCTGCATGCAACTGCCTATTGACTCTTTTCCTTAATGTTTTATTCCCCTTCTCGTTATGTCGTCGCACTTCTCTTCCACCTATCTATCAAATTTATTCCATGCACTGATCCCTACGTCATCACCTTGGAATGATGACCCTCTGTCCTTTCTCACACTAGTTCTCATTAACTCTCACTTTCTCCCAGCTGCTCTTGATGCGCGTCCATTTCCCTCGTCCTGCCACTTGCTCTGATCGAAATCCTCCTGCCCACACTCCCGCTGGCCCCCCTGCCATCCTCATTGTCTTCCTTTCCCATCTCCACCGACCTGCTCTCAGGATTTGCTCCTTTTTTGCCCTGTCCTTCCACCTGCCCTTCCCCCTATCCTCTTCCTCCATCTCCCACTCTTATTCTTGTCCTTGCGCTCATGCTGACACTTCTTACCACTTCCCGGTCCCATCTCCGATGACCCACCTCTTCCACATTGCTACACCCTGATCGGGGGTTCTCCTCTTCTTCCTTGTATTTTTGTAGGATTTTCACTAAGTTCTCCATTTCCTCCATCTGATATAGCTCTTCTGCTTTTATATCTAAAGTTCTGCCTACTTGGCCACATCCCCAATTTGTTAGATTATTTTCTACCACATTGACTTTGTTTTAGACATATGTAGCGATGATGTAGTCTATCTTTCTGATTAGCTTACTGATCACTTGGACCAGCCATGCAGTTCTCCATCTTTGGCTGATCTTCTCCCACTGTGTTCCTTGCTATAGATTCTTGACCATTTCGATCGCCATTTTTGACTCTCCTTCTACCTGTAGTTTTTGAAATCGCTCTCTTATCGTAATTTTCAACCCTCTTTTCAAGGCATGAAGCTCTGCTTCATTATTTGTCATGTTTCCACAGTCATAGCATAGAATCTAAGTGTCTTCCCCCTATCATCTCTGAATAATCCTCCTGTCTCCGCCTCTCTAGGGTTCCCTTTTGCAGCCCCATCGAAATTAGTTTGATGAATTCCTTCAAAGGGATTTTGAATTGGTTTGCTTCCTCTCCTTTGGTGGTGTGGTGCTTCCACGAAGATGTGTGCAGCATACTTGGTTTCAAGTTCAGGCATGTCATTACCTTTTCTTCCTATGGATTAGTTTTCGAATCCTCCTCAAACCATTTCTCTGCTAGTATAGTCTCTCGTATATTTTGGGTTATCTGGTTCCATTTGTCAATTTTTTCTCTTCTTTCTTCTTTGAAGATCAGGTTGTTTCGTTCTTTCCATATATTCCACAGGACCAATCCTAGTGAGATTCTCCAAGCACGGTTCAGTATTGTGTTCTGGTATAGATTTTTCTGCCAGTTATCTATTGTTGTTTTCATGTTATTTGGATTCCTGTCACTGATTTCAAAAAGTTGATTGTGTTGTTTCTACATATTATCACTGTATTTACAAGCATTAGCCAGGTCCTCCATTGTCTCTACATGTTCTTGGCACAAGACACATTTCGAGGGACCTTACATCCCTTTTTTTTGCAATTGATCCCATGTTAGTGCCCAACTGTGGCACAGGATCCAGATAAAGAAAGCAATCTACGCCCATGTTTTTTCCTTCCATATGCTTTCCTAGGTATTTGTTTCTTGATGCCTGAGGCATTCTACTTGTAATTAATAACCTTATTTAATTGTAAACATTCCTTTGATCCTATAGCCCCATCTTAGAATGGCCAGTGCTTCTTTTTTTGCTATTTTCCTGGTTTCCATTTCCTTTTCGTATAGCTTCCACTGGGGTGTTTCTGGTGCTTCTGGCCAGTCCTGTTTTTGTTTCCACTTTCTCCAGTATTCTCCTAGGTCTATGCACCAGAATTTTTGCATTGTTTCCCCCTTGGAGATTAGTGTATTGGTGGAATTCTACTAACTGAGGCTTGTTGTTTAATTTTTCTCTCTGTTTCCATGCTTCTTCCTAGAAGTTGGCTTTGTCACCTCCTCTGATTTCCTAGAAGTTGTGGTTGTTGATCAGATCCCTATTGTCGATGGCTAGGTTCCATATTGTTGAACCTTTCTTGTCGCTATGGCTTCTCATCTTTCCTTCGAGAGACCAGGGCATGTCATACTTCCTTTCCCATAGTTTTTTCCAAACGTCAACCCCTCCCTGTATCCATCTCCACCACAACTTTTCTCCCATTACTTGATTTAGTATGTAGGGGTCTTAGAGTCCAAGGCCTTCTTTTTTTAGGGGTTTTCTAAGCCAACTCCATGATAGAAGCGACCATTTTTTTTTTTTTTTTATTTTTTTCTGTTTTGGGTCCTTGCCATAAAAACTTTTTGAAAATGTCTAACATTTTTTGGCATACTGTTTTGGGAGTCGCTTAACTAGTTAGTTGATATATAGAAATAGATTGTAACACTGACCTTAGTAGTATTACGTGGCTTGGCATGTTCAAAGTTTTAAATGTTCAGCTTTGCATTTTTCTTTGAATTTTTCCCAAAACGGGTTTCCAATTAGCCACTCTACTCTGCTAGTCATTTAGCTGGATGCCTAAATATTTCGTAAGGAAATTTCCTATTTTGAATCCCATAATTCTTACTAGGAAGGCTTGAGAGGGTGTTGAAGTGTTAAAGAAGAAGATATCAGAGTTATCTTTGTTTGTTTCTATCCCTGAGGCACTAGTGAAGTCCGTGAGGATTTCCATGATTTTCCTAGCTTCCTTGAGTGATGCCTGTCCATACATCATTACATTGTCTACAAATTGTTGATAGGTTAATGGAAGGTCATTCCCCCATAGCCTAAGGCCCGTATATTGTTCACTACGGACTTTCAATTTTATATATCTTCCTAGGCCTTTCGCTGCCAGGATAAACAAGAAGGGAGAAAGCAAGTCGCCTTTCCTGAGCCCTCTGGTTGTGTTGAATGCCTCTGTGGGGGATCTGCTGAGCATAATTGACAGAAATCGAGTGGTTACGATTGACATTATCTAGCTTATCCATCTTTCATCAAAGCCAAATGCCTCCATTATTCGTTGTATATACTCTCAGTTCAATCGATCATAGGCTTTAGCCAGATATAATTTAACCAACATTCCTTTGGTTTTTGATTTTTTTAATGAATGAATTGCCTCCTATGCCACCACTATGTCGTTTGTTATTTGCCTACCTTTAACAAACCCTGTTTGGTCTTGAGATATCAACCCAGGTAATATGGGTTTTAAACAGTTGACCATTATTATGGCCAAGATTTTGTATATGAAATTGCAGAGTGTTATTGGTCTGAACCCTTGTGGTTCTTTCGAGTGCTCTATCTTCGGGGTCAGGGCCAGAAATGTGGAATTTAGGGTCAGGCGCATTCTTTTGGTACATCTGCACTCCTCCACTAATTTCACTATGTCTTCACCTAGGAAGGACCAAGTCACTTGGAAGAATTTGACAGTGAATCCATCTGGCCCTGGTGCTTTGTTTCTCACCATATTCCTAATTACCTCTTCCACCTTTGCTTTAGATTTTTCTCTTAATAGAGCCAAGTTCTGGTCTCTGCTCATCAAATTGGGGATATGTTGTATGATTTTATTAATATTATCTCCCCTTATAATGTTTGGTTCTGTCAGAAGCACTTTGAAGTACTGTACTAACATATTCTCCATTTCTTCCTTTTGGGTGAGCCGATTTCCTTGCTGATCCATTAAGGAGAAGATTCTATTCTGCTGCTTGTGTTGTATCATTTCTTTGTGGAAGAACCTTGTGTTTCTTTCTCCTTCTTTTAACCATTGGATTCTTGATTTTTGTTTTGGGACTTCTTCTTGTTGTCTTTTTTCTTCCAATTTGTCAATCAACGGCTCTTCCTCTTCTACAAGCCCCTCACGTCTACCCTCATTGATTATTTGCTGCTATACTTTCTTCATCTTTGTTTGGATTTTCTCCTGTTCCTTATGTACGTTATCGAATTATCCCTTGTTCCATTTCTTTATCTTGCCTTTCGGATCTTTTAGTCTAAGTTGAAAGGTGTGCATCTAGTTTCTTTCTCCTATCTCATTCTCATTCCCTTTCCACCATTCCTTCATTTTTCCTATTAGGGTCAGTTCTCTTAGCCAAAATGCCTCAAACCTAAAGGGTCTGTTTTGATTTCCTTGATTCATTTCTACTTCTATTTTAATAGGCCAGTGGTCTAATAGTAGGCATGGAAGAATTGATTCTTTATAGAATATGTCTTTGCCAATGAAGTGTTCTATTGCCAAGAATCTGTCGAGCTGAGAGGCTATTTTTTTTCTCCCTCCCCTTCTATGCTTCCACGTATATTTTTCATTTATAGTTGGGATGTCTACCAATTTTAGTTCTTCTTGAAGATCTCTGAATCCCTCCATTTCTGACTCTTCTCTTTGCAATCCTTCTATTTTCTCCTCTGTTGAGGTTGTCAAATTGAAGTCCCCTGCTATCAACCGGAATTTTTCATCGGGAGTTTACCAAGCTTCTGTATTTGTTGGAGGAAATTCCATTTTCCCACTGGAATATGAGGGCCATATACTGCAGAGATTAGAAACCATTCTCTATTTCCAATTAGACAGAACCACCCGGTGAGGATCCTTTTCATACCCACCCAATAGTCTACTGTGATCTGTGCTGGGTTCCATAATATTGCTATACCTCCCGCACTACCTTTTGCATCTATGGTCATGCATTCATACTTTGGTTTTATTTTGCTTAGTATGTCCTCCATTCTTCCTCCTGTAATTTTTTTTCTTGTAGTAGCGTAAGTTGAGGTTTTTCATTTTTAGTCTCTCAATTAAGTGTCTTTGCTTGCCTCTGTTGTTGAGGCCTCTTATATTCCAGGATGTAATTATCGTTGGGTTACTTGGTTTATTTTTTGAAATACCACTGATAGTGGTATTACCCTTCCTGTATTCACCAACATTTCTCCCATAATCTGTATAGATTCCTGTAGGTTCCTTCGGCCTCTTTTCATTCCGCCTTTCATGTTATTTGAGTAATCTTGGGAATTTTCTTGGTGCATCCCCAGTTGTTCTACCATCTCCACCTTCCCCTGCCCCTGTTTAACTTGATACTTCTGGAATGTTTCTCTGTATAGTCACTTTTGGTCTTCTGGAATGGATCAATCATCTAGGTGTCTCCATTCATTCAAAAATTTCCTCAACACCTCTTCTTCCATGCTTAGTTCTTCTCCCCTACTTGTATCTATTTCCATTGTAGTGTTATCCATATTCTCTCTGTCTCCCTTCTCCTCCTTCTTTGTCAGCTCACTTTGGGATTTCCTCTTAGGTTTTAGTTTGCCTTGACTCGAGCTGCTTTCCTTTTCTTCCCCCCCCTGATAGTCCATTATTTGGACCTTATTATCTTCTTCTTCTCCTCCTTGTAACACATCAAAGATATTTTTTCTGCTCGGCTGAGCTTTCTGTTCTTTTTTCCCCCGCTGGAATTCGCTCTTATTTGACTTCTCTTACTTTTCACTTCTTGAAATCCTTCCTTATCTTCTTGATCTTTCCTCTGTTGTTTATTCATGTTCTCTCCCTCTTCTATATTCAGAGGGCACTCCTTAAATAGGTGGCCATGCTCATGACATCCTATACATCTGAATGGGATGTGTTCGTAGTCTAGGGTTTGCTGCCAGACCTCTTCATGGTACTCTAGTTCCACTGTGTCTAGGATGGGTTTAGCTATATTCATGTATACACATATTCTTGCATATGAAGTATATCTTCCTTTTTTTTGTCGTTTCTAGTATTTGACAAATCTGCCTATCGTATTTCCTATGCCCTCCAGTATCTTTAGGTCCCAGAAGTCCATTGGAAGGCAAAATAACCTAACCCACACTGAGGCTGCCAAAAAGTTTTCCTTGTCTGCATCATAGCATTCTTCCCAACATCTCATAAACAATCTAGCATTATAATGGAACTAAGGACCATTTTCAAATACTTTTTCTTTGTCTTGCAAGTTCGAGAATATTATTGTGAAGAAGCCTCTAGATCCAAGCTTGAGCTCGATATGGCCTTGGGGGTGCCATTTTTGCTGAATCCATTTGGTGAGGTCCTTTTTTGTCGGCCATACTTCGATGAACTTGCATATTAGCACGTTGTCTTTCATGTAAATTCTATATTACTCTAGTTTGTTCATCTGTATGATGAATCTCAGTTTCTCCATCACACATGGTAAACATTTATCTCTGTTGCCTGCCTACCATCTCGCTCAGAGGACCGGTCCTGACATTTTATTTGTTTCTCCTGCTTATTTTTGGTTACTTGTGTTCTGGCATGATTCCCCTACCGCTATGTCTGATAAGAGGGGATCCCCCCCCGTTTCCTCCTGTGTCATTTTGATTTGGTTCCTAGTCTCTTGGGTTTGTAGCTTTTCAGCAGTCTGCAGGTTTTTGGGGACGTGGTGTCGTTTATCTCATGGCTACATCACCATTAAGGTTGTGAAGCCATTCCAATAATGAAAGGAATATTTGTGTGAATTGTAAATTTGAATTATTACATATATACGAAAATAATTTTTTTTTTTTTTAACACGAATTTACAATTTAAATAAGAAAATTAAAACATTTTTTAGTATTATATAATCAAATTTTAATTATATTTAGAAAAATCATTTTCGTTTAATTGTTAATTAGCATAGATCTATCTTAACTCGAGATCTATCAAGCAACCAGATGGATAAAATCTTTAGAGGTTCAAACCTTTTGAGTGTAAAACTTGAGAAAATGTTTACACCTTGAGAGATTTTATCCCTCTAAGAGCTTCATAGATCCCGAATTAAGATAGATCTAGATTGATTTAATTATTAATAATTATAATTAATAATTTTATTTTTAATTTAATTTTTTATTTTTATATAATTTGATTGCATCAAAATGTTTAGATAACACAACATAACATGATATTACAACATCTCTTTCATATTGGCTTC
This sequence comes from Pinus taeda, assembly GCA_000404065.3. Classification (NCBI taxonomy): domain Eukaryota; kingdom Viridiplantae; phylum Streptophyta; class Pinopsida; order Pinales; family Pinaceae; genus Pinus; species Pinus taeda. The sequence continues at coordinate 9,113 of APFE030028235.1, read as the reverse complement.
CAAATTGTTCAACTCAAAAGTGTAATAAATTAAATTATAAAATATTTTGAGTATGAAATGAGAGATGGTTGTTTGGGAGGTGTACTAATAAGCCATGGTATTGTAACAAATCTCATTCATATCTTAATAATATCTATGATAAAAAGGGGGCGAATATCCGTGGTTAAAAATCTTATTATATTGTGAATATTAAGTTTCTATGTACTCATTAATGAAATTTAAATATGATAAATTATTATTTTAACTTAAAATGTATCTTAATTATTAGCTACTATATATATCTTATAATTTTTAATGTGATAGGGGGTTTAGATATAGCTTAAAAGTAATTATAACTTTTTTATGAACCACAATAGATGGTTCGAAACGTAGACCAAATAACAATAATGTCATTAATCCAAAAGACATGCTCACTATATTATGGATCACAAAATCCTAAGATCTAACAATAAAAAAAAGTTATAAAATTAAATTCAAATAAAATATTTATAAAATATTTTGATTGTAAAATGAGAAATTGTTTTTAGGCATGTTGTATTGATGAGTCACAACATTAGCCCATGGTATTGTTATAAAGCCTATTTACAAGTTAATAATATAATGGAGATATATTTTCGCTTAATCACATCTTGTCATATAATGTGGTTCATCCTCAAGACAAAAGTTAAAAAATTAATCGATCCATAACTGTAAATAGTAAATATGCATTTGCCTCCAAAATTAGCAGTTGGGAATTATTGTAGGAGTTACCCTTACACATAAGGGGTTAAAACAATTGAAATAATCACACACACATATATATATTAAATTAAAAATAATTGAATAAATTAATATTAATATTTAATTATTAGAATATGAATTAATATAATTATTTTATAAAATCAGATTATTATTATTGGGTTGAGAGGTGTTCTACAACCCAGTATAGGTTAGATGTGTAGATGTAATTCAAGTATGTAAACAATTTTAAATGTTGGCCTAATTAAAAAAAAAAAAAAAAGTTAAAAAGCCATATTAGGGCCGAGTGTAAACATTTAAACGTTGTCTCAATACCATGGCTTATTAATACCACATGCCCAAAAGCCATAGCCTATTTCACCCTTTCAATATTTTATAACAATACAAATTCCTAATCATGGATATTCATCCCCACTATACTGTGGATATTATTAACTTGTAAAAAATAGCTTTGTTATAATACCATGGGCCAATACCATGGTTTATCAATGCCACATGAACAAAACACAACTTATTTCACAATCAAAATATTTTATATCAGTATGAAAATATTCTTAACCGTTGATTTTCACTTACACTTTACCATGGATATTATTAACTTACAAATATGCTTTGTTACAATACCATGGGCCAATAACATGGCTTTCAATACCGCATGCCCAAAAAAAACATAACTTATTTCACAATCAAAATATTGTATAAGAGTATGAAAATATACTTAACCATGGATATTCACCTCCACTTTACCATGGATATTATTAACTTGTAAATAGGCTTTGTTATAATACCATGACTTATCATATCATGTTCCCAAAATATATAACTTATTTTACAATCAAAATATTTTATAACAATATGACAACATTCTAAACCATAGATATTGACCCCCACTTTTTCCATTGATACTTGTGAATAGACCTTGTTACAATACCATGGGACAATACCATGGGTTATCAGTAATGCATGCCAAAAACTCATAACTTATTTCACAATCAAAATATTTTACAACAATATGACAAGATTCTTAACCATGAATATTATTAACTTGTAAATATGTTTTGTTACAATACCATGGGCCAATACCATGGCTTTTCAGTACCACATGCCCAAAAACCATAACTTATTTCACAATAAAAATATTTTATTTTAATTCAATTTTATGATATTTTTTTAATTGAATCTAAAATGAAAAAATTATAATTAATTTTGAGATATATCTAAACCTTGTATCCTTAGGGCTATGAAAATATTCCCATAGAAATTAAATTAACTTTTAATAAAGTTAAAAATGAGAATACTTTCATATATAAAGACTTAAAATTTGTAAAAAAGAAATAATATGATTAAAAACCAGATCCATCATAACTAAGTATCTAAGCGATGAGACTAATCAAAGTGACTAACGATACTAGAGGAAAGAGAATGCATGGTTTTTTTAAGTATTCCATTATTGTATTTTAGTTGACATGATTGATCCAAAATATAGATTCAATATTTTACAACCAATTAAGTTTTTTTTTTTTTTTTAGATACTTTCCTAAACACAATACAATGGGATCAAAATTAAAAGAGGAAGGGAGAAGGGGAGAGGGGGGAGTCGGTGAGAGAAAGGGGGAAAGAACAAATACATAGAGAGATAGAGGTGGAGAGGGAAAGGGAGTGAGAAGGAAGAGATGGAGAGAGAGTGAGGGAGAGAGGAGAGGGGGGAAGACAAAGAAGAGGAGATGATAGAGATAGGGAGAGAAGGGGAAGAGAGAGAGGGATGCACAAATATGGAGGGGAGAAAGAGATGGAGAGAGGGATGGAGATGGTGACAAAATGTGTGTGTGTGTGTGTGTGTGAGAGAGAGAGAGAGATAGAGAGGAGATAGACAAGGAGATAAGGGGAAGAGAAAGAGGAGACAGACAACGAGATAAGGGTAAGAGAGAGAGAGGGAGACACAAAGATGGAGTGGAGAGAGAAAAGGAGAGAGGGTTGGAGATAGAGACAAAGTTCAAGGGACTAGAGAGAGAGAGGGAGAGAGAGAGAGATGTGGGGGAGAGATAGAGGTAGGTGGGAGAGAAAGGAAGAAAGATAGGACTCAAGAGAGATAAGGAGAAAGAGTTGGAGTTGGAAGGGGAGAGAGAGGGAGGGAAGAAGAAATACATAGAGGGATAAAGGCGGAGAAGGAGAGGGAGTTACAAGGGAACAATGGAAAGAGAGTGAGAGAGAAGTGTAGTATGGAAGAGAGAGGGAGAAAATGGGAACATAGATAGAGAAGGGGAAGAGAGGGAGAGGGAGAGATAGTTAGACATAGCTAGAGAATGTGTAGGTTTGGGGGGTTAGATAGAGAGAGGGAATAAGAAAGAGACACATAAATGAAAATATAGATATTATATATTATAATATAAGGAGCCTAGATCCATCTTAACCTCAGATCTATCAAGTGTCTTGAGAGATCAAATCTCTCAAGGTGCAATCATTTCCTCAAGTTTCACACTAAAAAAATAGTTTGCACCTCGAGAGATTGGATTCATCTCGGTGCTTGATAGATTTGAGGTTAAGATGGATCTAGGTTGGTTATATCATTCTTTTCAAAATATAATTGATAATTAAAAAAGGGATGGAAATCAAGAAGAGAGGGAAGGAGCTCTTGCTTAATTTGCCATTATCTTGCTGAGATTGATTGCTTGTTTCTCAATTTGAATGGCCTATCTTAGCTTCCCATGATGGAAATGATCAACCCTTGTGATGAACCACATTAGATGGTTCTAAACATCAACCAAATCTTAATGATACGATTAATGCGAAAGACATCTTCATTATCATTATGGATTACAAAATTACAAAAGTTTAAGATCTAGCAAGTTAATTACGCCGTAAGGCATTCCCTTTGAAATGAACTCCCTCTCTTGCCCACTTGTCATCATTATGGGCCATAAGATTATGTGTTAGATGATTTAAAATAGTTCCACCATTGGATGAAGGGAAAGTAGTTACAATTCATTGCAGAGTATCAAGGATGCCATTTGATTGAATTAACATGCCATGGCAATGGTTGCACTTGCCAATGGCAATGGTTGCACTCGCCGCTGCAACCACAACAGCCACAATTGCACTGAAACATCAAAATGATTCTGATACCCATATCTATACATCCATTTATGCTAATGACAGCCCCAGAGATTACCCATTAGCGGAACACATGCCTCATTTTGGATTTATTACTCAACGAATGTGGGTTGCACTAGTCTGAGCTTTCAAGAATCCTCAAAATAAGGCCAACCTTTGTCAGAACGAGATCCACTTCTACAGCCCAACAAGGCATTCAGTTCTTGACAAATTCGGGATTCACGAATGACCGGGTAAGGAACCTCATTACCAAAAACCCATCTATTCTCGCTTTCAATGTTGATCGGCTGTTGAAATCCAAGTTTGAGTGAATGAAAACACGTGGCCTCACTGCCCAAGACATAAAAATTGCCTTATCTCGGGCACCCATATTGATTAAATGCAGTATCTTCAAAATCTGTTAGGAATAGAGGCCGATGTTTCCAGGGTTTTTCAATGGGCACCTCACATTTTAGTCAGTAGTAATATGCCATGACTTTTGGAAAAAAATGAAGTATTGGGAAGCTTTTGACCTCTTGGAAGATGAGATGAATGCGATTTTTAGCAGAAACCCATATATACTAAATGTTTCTATGGATAAGGTGCAGAAGAGCATGGATTTTTTCATGCACACTGCAGGGCTTCCTGCAAAGTTTGTTTTATCATATCCTAATTTAGCGTCTCATTGCAGCTTGGTGTCTAGGATCAAGTCTTGCCACAAGGTGTGGAGTGCTATTAGTGCTATGAAAAACACTGAAAATTCAATTACATAACCCTTGAACAACCTCCAGCTAGCTATAGCTTTTCGCATTTAAAAGAGTGTTACTTGTTTGATACATTTCCGTAAAGTGAGTGCTTTTTCTTTTTCTGTTGCATTTGTAAATTGTTTCATTTTTCTGATTAATAGGAGAAATTACATTGATAGTAGAAATCACAATGTAAGAAAAAAAATTATTCTTTTATTTATTTACTAGAAAAATCTAAAATCCTTAAAATTTCATTGAATTCAACCTTGAAATAAAGCAGTCCCAAAGATATTTGATGTTAGGTAACACTCTCATTCGTACTTTGTTGCCTTAATGCTTGTTATCTAGTGCTGACACCAGTATGCCAATTAGTAGCACAGTTAAATCTCACAGCAATTTTCCCTCAAAAGTTTGTTCATGGACCGTAACAACCTTGGATTTCTTCTCAGTGGCAAATTGTTCTCCATATATCAATATGAATTTAGACATATATCAATAACCAAAGAGGCAATAGAATTTGTGATTCAGATTTTGAAAAGTTGGACTCCGTACGTTCATTAATGAAATAGATCAAACTCTATAACATCATCGTTCCTGAATTCTGGGTCACTCCTAACTTATTGCTGAACTCCACCTGCAAATGAGATAAACTATCTCACACTATCCATAACACACTCCCTCTGTATGATAAAAGTGATCTCAGTATCAATTTGCATGCATGAATTGGTGTATTTCATTTCATTTGATAGTGTATGTAGAGGACAGAGGAAACAGATAGAGGTCTGCATGTATTCTGCAATTTTCTCTTGTCCTGAATCCCAACTAATTACTTGTTCATTTTCTTATCTTGCAATATTATAATTTATGGGGTCATTGTTCTCCATTTATAAATCTGAATGCAGATAGATATCAATAACCAAAGAGGCAATATAATTTGTGATTCATATTTTGGAAAGTTGGACTCCATACGCTCATTAATGAAATATATCAAACACTGTAACATCATCATGTAATATTTTATAAGTGGTTGGATTATCAGCTCTTGAGAGGGTAGTTAAAGTTTAGTTTAGTTTTTTTTTTTTTTGCAGCATAATGTGGATGTTTAAACCTGAGTCTTTTTTTCAAGCAATATGAAACAGAAAAGGAAGGAATTAAGGATGGACCAATCTTGAGAATCAATTTGAATGCTTGGTTAGATTTGCTGGTATCCCATGGAACAAACCACACATTTCATGTATATTATGATAAAATAAAGTGACTTAAGGAATTAAAATAAGCATGCTCTGATGGACGAGTTGTTTTCTTAATGAATTTTACATTATGGAAAACCTATGCCTGTCGAATATTCTCATCAAAAATTAGCTTTGATGCTTGAATGTAGACAATGCCATAGGCCAACATGCATTGATGTGACAGAAAATAGTAGGTAAGAAGAAACCTGATAAATACAGGTAACAGTTCTCTGAACAATATGATGGAAGTGAAAAGACCCTACTTTAGATACAGGTTATAAACTTCATAGCTTCCCGAATTCTGGGTCACTCCTAACTTATTGTTGAACTCCACCTGCAAATGAGATAAACTATCTCACACTATCCATCACACACTCCCTTTGTACGATAAAAGTGATCTCAATATCAATTTGCATACATAAATTGGTAACAGATAGAGTTCTGTTTTTTACCTTTTCATATTTGGCATGTATTCTACAATTTTCTCTTGTCCTGAATCCAACCTAATTACTTGTTCATTTTCTTGTCTTGCAATATTATAATTTATGGGGTTATAAAGCCTCTGCAGGTTCTATGACACACTTCTTGGAAAGACAAATGTTTTACTAAGAAAAGAGACGTCAACAAACTCTAAAGTCAAATCATTATCTAGTAAATGCTAATAAGCAAAGTCATTTCTACGACTCCATTATGTGCAAGAAAATACCAAGGGGCAACACTACGTTTCAATCTGAATGTACATGCCAGAGCCCCAAATGTTATGCACAAGCATCGCATAGAAAGAACCTTGATGACAAAACTTTCTAGTATAAGTTGTAACATTCCCACTAATATTTTGAAGGTGGCTTATCATGTAATTTACACAATAACTATAGTTGTTGCAGGTAAAAAATTTCCTTTGGTTGGAACTCGATTATCAAAAAGCAGTTCTTATTTAAGCAAATAAAAGCATATGCAGCTCATTTTGATGGGTCTGCCATGAACATATTCAAAACGGTATCTCTGCCTGTATATAATGTGTCCAACTTTTTTATTGCCAATGCTTTATAAATAATAAATATTTATAATAAAAAATATAATAGGAAACTCGAGCACAAAATCAGGAAACATCTTTTTCAAAACATGAATACCAAGTAACTAATCGAGAAAATGCCTATTCCAACCCTCATGCCACAGAATTATTTGAACTTTACAATGGAAAACTTGCCCTCTTGTAATGACAAGGCACAATGGTTTCTGGTTTGGTCATAGTTAGATTATATTGCCTTTCTCTTGATGATTAAGTGCATTAACCAAGGGATCGTCTATTGGTTAAGATCCAGCGTCATGATCCTTGTTTGCTCACTAGTAATATTGCGACTATAATTCATTTGTGAGGATAGATCGATTGAAAATCCATTAAACAATTCTTTTCAAGAAATACTCAACAATTGTGAAAGCCTCTAGTCACTTGTAGACATGAAGATTTTTAGTTTGTCTAAATTATGGCTAACTTGTAAAAGAGAATGCCCAATACCATTGGCTTGTGGGGACCTTTTAAATTCTTATAACATTTATAGTCTTTAAAGTGGCATGAATTGTTTGTTTTCTTATTAGTGATTGTTGTTTGAATCAATTAGTATTACTGCAGACACTATTTAATATAGGAATTCATTTGTTGGTCACATTACACAGCCTTTTGAAACTTTATGCACGAGTGCACTACTACGTTAGTAGCCTACAAGAACTACTGTAGAAATATGGAGAAAGCATATATGAGGAACACACTGTGGATGGTCCCATCCATGTTGGTCTTGGTAGATTGATTTATGACTAGGCTTCTCTGAGATATGTTGAGGCAATTGAACAGGGGATGAGGCAACAACTAGAAATTTTGAAACATCAAAAATGATTCTCATACCTATATCTGTACATCTATTGCTGCTAAGGACAACCCCACAGGTTAACCAATAGCAGAGAACACGTGCCTCATTTCAGATTTCTTACTCAACGAATGTGGATTGTGCCTGTCTGAGCTTTCAGGAATCCTCAAAATAAGGCCAACCTTTGTCAGAACGAGATCCACTTCTACAGCCAAACAAGCCATTTGGTTCTTGATAGATTCTGGATTCACGCATGATCGGGTAACCTCATTACCAGAAAGCCATCTATTCTCGCTTTCAATGATGATCGGCTATTGAAATCCAAGTTTGAGTGGATGAAAACACAGGGTCTCACTGCCCAAGATATAAAACTTGCCTTACCTTGGGCACCTAGATTGATTAACTATGGTATAGAGAAACTTTTGTGTCCTAACATGAAGTATCGTCAAATTCTGTTCAGAACAGAGGTTGATGTTTCCAAGGTTTTTAAATGGGCACTGTTATCACCCCAAGAAACTCTCCTCGGTTGTTGCTCGGAGATGCTCGGGAACATAAAAATTAAACTTATTGCTGGAAATGGATGAATGGAAGGAATGATGATTGTTCAAGCCAGATAACCACTTCTACTTTGCTTGACTCTAGACATGCGTGAACACCCCCAGACTACAAGGCTTTAGACCACCAATTACTCACAGTTAAAGGATTGGGTGAACATGAAGAATACTGACCACACCATCAGATGCACAAGACCTTGTGATGGCTGGCTGTAACCAGTAAAGAGGTCTGCAAATCTAATTCCCTAACGTACAGACAGTATGAAAACTCTCTCTCAATAGGTGAAAAGAAACCTAAATAACTCATTCACTGATACATACAAGACTTTAACATAGAGATAGGATGACAACTCCTCTAATGCCAAAAATCAAGAGTTTAGGAAAATGGCATATCAGGCAGAACCTGGAATAGAATAAAAATGGAAAGTGAGCAATTAACAACAAAAGAAGCTTGTATTAGCTGAAAATGAAGATGAGACGTTGCAAGTATCAAAGCAGTTATAGTCTCCAGAATTTGAACCTTACATCAAAATAACAATCATCAACCTTGATTACATCTTGTTTCTGGGTATATATAGAGTTTCATTACAAAGGCACTCGGCCATTCTAAGTATGGAGGGGTCATAATTGACCACCAACCACTTTAACTACTTGATGGAGTCTCTAGTGCATTTGCTTGCTTCAGTGGATAATTCTGATCTTTTTCCCGTGCTCTGCTGTCCTTTCAGGTGGTGAGGTGTTGTATAGGATGAAATCCCATAACTGTTAAATGCGGTTATTTACTCAAGCTCAGTCCTTTTCCTTCTTAGCCATACTATCTGTTGAATGCGGTTGTTGAGGAGGAAATGCACCTGGTACTGGTAGACTAGTCACCTTCGTCCTTCTAGAGCA
>APFE030028230.1:0-18539 GCA_000404065.3 Pinus taeda | reverse complement strand
TCCTCTAGAATACTATAAATACAGGCCTGGGGCCAAAGGAGGGGAGGTTGAAAGCTGAACATTCTAAAGGGTAAATGTTGCTGGAATTAGGACTTCCATTGTTGACTTGTGAGGAGAAGATCACTATCCTTCCTTGTTGCCATAGTGGGAGTGGGTGAGCTTGTCAAAGTAGAGGAAATCTCTTGTTGGACCCTGGGAGGAGCTTGCACAACACCAAGGCTCAGGTTGTAATGGTTCCTTTTTTTTGTTTCCTTAATACAAATAAGTCCATTCTTCTCAATGATTTGTTGTTAATGAATTATTTCATGTACTCCTTGGTCTATGTGATGAATATGCTTTGTTTTATGATGAATATTCAGGTGTTATGTAATCGTTTGCTTTGTTAGTGTATGCAGGTCTTAAAGTGAAGGAGGAGCTCATCTGGATCAGCAAGGCTGGACTGCTATGACAAGCGTTGGACCTAAGGTAAGATCGGAAAACACTTGATCTCTCATAGAATAATGTGTGTTTAGAGAAGGATTGCTCTTGTTTGGTTTGTTTGTCACTAGAGAGTCTTAGACTCCTAGGGAGGTTAGCTTTGTCCGCAAAAATAACTCTTTCCGCATGACGGCTGTGTCTCTTCATTTTTTGCTGGATAATAGAAAGGAAGGACTGGCTGTTTGAGGTGGATGTATCCCAAACTGGGTGAACCATGTATATGTGTGTCTCTCTGGTTTTATGTGTTTGTGTTTTTCTGCATATTATATGTCTTGCATTTCTCTGTCATATATAATTTTTCTAACATTTGGCACATGTAAAATTTGATGGTGCATCTATTATACCTTCAACATTTATGGATCTTGAACTTAGATCTTCATTTGTATCACTTAATTCGTATGGTTTAATATTCTAGTTATAATTTTGGTTAAGATATTTAATTTTCTATCCCTCTAAAAATTCATTTGTTCTTTTTTTCCTTTCAAGTTTTCAATCACTTCTGCAATGACATGATTTTATTACACGTTTTTTTTATTACATTAGGTAGAAAAATGCATTTGTAAAGTAAAACTATTCTTTTATCAAGTATCTTGGCACTTTTGTATTTCATCTTGTGCTTCCTTTTGAGCTAATCATTGAATATGTGCTAGAACTAATACATTTTTGAAGAATTTGGAGATCATCAAGAGAAGAATTGAAACCCTTAAATCACTAACATATTTTTTGCGGGTTTTTTTTTTCATAGCTTATGTAATATTTGATTCAAGTTCCTTAAAAAGCATTGGCTATGTAGTTATAAATCCCATAGTTGTTATATGTGTACCCCTCCCCTCATGTACTTGTGTGATATTTGGTATAAGAGAAACACACAATAATCTATTTTATTTTCTAGCAAGAGGCTTACCTAGGCATTCCATGACCCTATGGTTTAGCCTCAACCATTTTTCCCAACTTGGTATAAAATTGGGGAAAAATGAAAGTTGTACCCGAAGGTGTGGCTAGCTTGGTTCAAACCAAGTTGTAATACCCTTTGTCCACTGGGAATCGGTTGATAAAGAGAATGGAGGAGAGAACTCCAATGTCAAATCCTATAAGGAAAACCCGTTATCCATGGTAGTTGCCTACTAGAAATATTTTTCAATTTAGAATCCTAGGAGCCTTAATTTGTTTCTTTGGCATGGTGCAAGGTACAATATCATCCCCAAAGTTACTCAATATGTGTTATCCTACGTTATATAGGAATATTATATTATACAGGGGAAAGAGATAATGTAAGCCTATTATTATATTGGCACTAGCCAATATATTTATAACTACATACACTTATGAGTGGTGAACACATCAATGGGATCTTATATTATTTTTCCATTGGGTACACATTAGTGTGGTAATACATATTTATTAAATAAATAGGTTGTGCTCATTTTATGATCATCAAGTTTGTGCAATACCAAAACACAAATTCGTCCTCAATACCATTTCATGTTAGTCCAATAAATCATTGTCTTTGTGTTTGAAGTGTTTTTTTGCCATGAAACACAAAAAATTAACATAGAAAATATAGATTGGGCTTGAGTCACTATATCTCTAGTTATCAACACTTGATTTTGTTGAATGCATTAGTGGTATCCTATGGTATTTTCTTATTGTGATAGACTAGTATGAAAACAAAACTTTATTTGATTAATTATGTTATACTCATTTTATGATTGTATTAAAATGTGTGCAATATGTGTGAGAATAATTCAATGTTAATGGCTGAAATTCAACTACAAATCTTTGTTCTAACCCCCTCGCATAGTTACCTTATTTTTCAATAGTCCCCCTTCCACCCCATTTTCTTTCTGCACTACATACCCACCCTCTTCTTCCTTCCCTCCCCTATCGACCTCACTTTCCTTCTGGATAAGAAATTCCCCCTTTCTCCCTCTCTCCCCACATCTTCTACATACTTCCTTCGTTCACATATCTCTTTCCTCCTTTCCCTTCTTTGAACCCTCTTATTTCCTTTCTTCTTAAGCTTGGAGGAGGATTGGGTCCCTCTAAGGACCTAGTTTTAGATGCTCATGGATGTGGTAGAAGATATTTTCTCTCAAGCAATATGAAGAAAACATCCTCAAAAATTTGACATGGGAAAAAGATGTCTATTATTGGGGTTGGTGAGCCCTGGTTTTTCACCAAGAATGTTGCAACTCCCAATGGCTCCTCAACTGAAATTATCAACTGGAGGTACATATAAACTTAGAGGTGGCAGTGCTCTATGAAAACCAGATTGGATTCCACTCATGCCACCCTCAGTGATGACATAATATCAAAAGTGATGAGAGACCATTAATCCTATTGAATTAAAATTAAAGCTTGTTGATGGAGGTACAATTGAAAACTACTTTCTAGATATGAATGTTGAAATTCCATTGACTCAAATTGTAAATGTTAACTAATCAATTCATGAAAGGGCAAATGCAAATATACTTGCAAATAGAAACCTATTTTATCTTCCAAGATTTATCAAACTACCAAATGTAATTGTAGAAAGGAAGATAATTTATCCTGCATAATTCATCAAACCACCAATCAAAATTGCATGCACCATCTTCCTAGTTCACACTTTCTTGTAAATCAGTAACCTACTTGCATCATACTTGTTATAAAGAAACTAACTCTACTTTGTTTTTACGATGAAGAAAAGAGAGGTTTGGGGAGTCCTAGGAGCATCCCCTAGTCATTAAGTCACAACTAGTAGTCATTATTCATCTAGACTAAGTCAAATTTGAATTGGGGATTAAAATTGATGAAGGAAATTGGTGTTATAGGTTATTTCTACAAGAGGCTTGTAATGCTACAGGGGGGCATCCGAGTGGCTTTTGAATGTGAAAATTATGTCTTCAGGGTATGGAGAGGTGGATAGAAGTTGAAGCAAAGGAAGTGAGGTTGGTTTGAGTCCCTAACAAAGCTCATGACCTCTGAGAAGTTTGTCTTGCACTAGGATGAGTAATCACGGTATACTAGGTAAAATGACTTATGAAACATAGCTTTGGGATAGAAAGAAAATGTAAAATGAGACAAATAGCACTAATATATTTCCAAGAATTCATAAACAAAATATTTTTGGACTTTCGCTATGAATCCTTCCACTTATTATCCCACAAAAGAGGAGATATAGAGGATGAAACCATAGGTTTTTATAGATTAATCTCTACTGAAATGCAAGAAACTATGAACTTCTTGGAATCAAGAAGAAACATTAGTACAAAAAGAGGGACCAAAGCCTATGGGTTGGGCCCAAACTCAAACGTCTCAGCCCTTTGAAACAAACTCATATGTAGCTTAAAATCAAACTACTCATTATCAAAAAGTGCAAATCTCATACATCATATAAAATTTCAAAGAAATAATGTCAAACTTCAAGCTCAACAACTACGCCTAGCTAAACAAAAACTATGAATCCTAATGAGATTTTATTCTTGTTTATTTATGCAAAAGGGAAGGTAAGGTATCTCCCTTGAAAGTAGGATTGGTTCCCTCCTTGATCTAAAAAATGGTCGATCTTGACTCTCTTGAGCTTCACTCAGACTAGGAGTCACTTTGCTGCTAATGAATTCAAACTATTGAGACATGATATTGTGATCCCAAACCACATTTAGGGAGTTAAGGAGGTGGCCAAACCACCTATATTCTCTCCTAGTTGTCTCCATCAAACCCCTTCATAGTAGTAGCCTAAACAATGTTTATTTTTCCTGTAATTAAACCACATTCGGCCACATACTATGAAAATCACCTTTTACTCCACTTAATAAGCATAATATAACAAAAAAATGTGAATTAATGTGAGATAATGATAGTTTTAAGGCTATAGGATGGCACAACGATCTTCAAAATGTACCTGTTGGTGGGACCCACCATCACACCCTGTTGAAGGTGTTGCTCATCCTCTGAGCAACTCAATTATCCATGTGAAGCTCTGTCATTTCCCTAGTGGCCTTGCTGACATCCCAAATATCATCATATGGTGTGCCCTCTTGTGGATAAAAACCTACATTCCTTTCTATCTTTGTCCACTCCCTCTTCTCTTGTACTTCATCTCTTCCGTTTTGTGAGCCTAACAACAAGGGTGGATTGAGTATGAGTCCTATCCATCTGATTTTCATCCTCTGCATGATTATCTTATACATGTGTGTTCTCTCCAAGACAATCCTTATCCTTTTAAAAGAGTGATATTCTTTGATTTTTAGGTTGTGGGGTAAGGCATGTCACCTTCTCTAGCAGTCTTGCAAAATTTATGTTCCCATCATCCTAAGTGAGTCTTCAAAGTGTACAATGGCTTGCTACTAGGTAGAAATGTATTTTAGTTATAAAGAAACATCATTGGAGATGATTTTACGATTGCTAATGACAACCTTAGGGATCACTGGCTCTACAATGATATACAATGGTTCCTTCTCCTCCTTTTGAATTACCTCTTTCACCTCCTCGAATCTTGTTTCCTAATGAGTCATCCAGGATGTTAAAGCCATCAGCTGCATATTCCCTAATATTGAATTTGGATCCCAAAAACTTAGGCTTGTCATAGTGATATTGTGCATATAAAACTCAGCTAATTTTGCCTTGTCTTTCATGTTATCTTGGGTGCCAAAATAAGTAAATTGTTTGTAGTCCTGAAAAGGAAGAGATATATATTGTGTTAGATTTTTGATATGGGGACTAAATCCACTGATATTTGAGGAACAGAGCATAAGACTTTGATAGCTACCTTCATTGCAGGGCTTCCATAGAGAGACTTTCCATGGTGGAAAGTTGTGTTTATTTCTCGTGCAACCTCTCTCTAAACCTTATGTTTTCTGCCTTTAGTTTCTCCTTCATCACAAAATCTCTCATTCTCAATTCACTTATCTCTTTGCCCATTTCAATTACCTTCTCTTCCATGAGGCCCACATCTTCCACATTCTTAGATTTATAGATTTTCATCTACTTATGGGTTCTACCTCTTTATATCTCCATCTCATAAAGGAGTGGGATTGCAATTTTTTCAGGGATAATCCTCCCTTTCACTAAATTTGTAGTAGGAACACAAGCTAGGTTGTGGTACAAGCTCATGGAGCTCTTGCAGGTCTTTTACAATTGATTTTGTGGTGGTGTCCTCCTTTTGTAATTGTTTCTTTTGCTCGTGTAGCTTTTCTTTTTCTTCTTTCTCAAATGAATATTTTGCCCATGGCTTCTTGAAGGTGATTGACCTAGTGGCAGGCCTACCCTCAGGTGCTATAGGTGACTTCGTTTTGGTTTTAGGAGGAGTGACCTCCTTAATCTTTACTTCATTAGGGAAAAATCCAATGATGCTAAGGGTTGGAGTTGGGCTAGGCCAGATGCGATCCTCAGGTGATTTTAATGGTTTATATGGCCTAATTCAAGGTTACTGAAGCCATAAGATAGGGGTGTTAGTTATCTCAAGACTCCCATTACCTAGTCAACAAAAACAAAACCTGATAAGACATCATTAACAAATTAATGATGAAAAATAATAATTAATATTCTCATTAATATTAAAAATATATAAATAATAATTATTATTATAATAAAGTTTTTATTTTATATTAAATTATATAAATTTTAATTTATTTTCAATTTTAATTCTTTATTTAACATTTTATCCAGTTTAGTCATGAAATATTTTCTTTATTTTCTTTTCTTTTAAATAAATTTAGCAAATCTATTTTAATATTAGTATTTTAATTTTTTGTTCTATATATAATCACTTAAAAGTAGAACTTTCATAATATTACTAATAATTTTTTGAGTATATTTACACCACATCCCACCCATTGGTTCTTTACCAACATATTGTTTCATGTTCCAATTCCTTTTACTGTAGCTACTAATACTCTAGCAGTCGGTTCCAACCCCCCAAACTGGTTATTTACATGCATGCTTTTCTATGGCAAGCACAAAATTTCCATTAGATTAAAAGAAATTGAAATAAATTCAAATCATACCTCATTGGTGGCTCATCAGTAAGGTACACATGTGGCTTTGTTTACTTCCTATCACAAGAAGTCAAACTAGTTGTTTGATAAAATCACCATGTATAGACATATTGCATCTGGTTGTCTCAAAATGCAACCATTATAGATGAAAGTCATAAATCACATGCAATCATAATAAACCAAAATCATAGATCACATGTAACCATCATAAATTACAATCATAGATTACATTCATAATAAATCATAAATGAAATATTGATGCTTATCCTTTAAATGGTTGTTTTCTTCTACCTTTTTTCTTTATCCTTTCCCCATGCACATTGGATTGGTTGCCACATCCAAGAAGAACCCAATACCTTCTTTTCTCTTCAATCACACACACATAAACGTAATGCACATCACACACATACACAGACACATGACATACAACACCACATAATGCATACACTTACACCCAACGTACAATACAACATAATACATACATTGACACTCGATGTGCACCACAACAAAATAAATACTCCTACATCCGGTTTACAACATAATACGTATACACTTAGTACAACATAATTAATACACAAGTCACAGTGTAATGACTACATAATACCTATAAGACAATAGCTCATATACACAATAAGACATGTATGACATGTATACAATACCATATGTATAACAACACCACGTGTACAACAATGTACACAACACCACCTGTACACAAAATCACATGCACAACTTGTACACAACACCACATGTACATAGCACCACCTGAACAATATGAGTACAACACCACATGTACACAACACCAAATGTACGTAGCACCACATACACAAAATGTACACAACACCACCTACACAAAACAACCCATGTACAACATGCACACAACGCCTTATGTACAATCATGCACACAACACGGCATATACATAGCACCACATGCACAACATCCACATAACACCATATGTACAAAACACCGCATATCCAACATGCCCATATGACCATATGTACACAACACCACATATCAAACATGCACACAATACCATCTGTACACAACACCATGTGTCCACAACACTGCATATATAACATGTACATAGCACCATATGTACACAACACCGCATGTACACAACACCATCGGTACAACATGTATAACATATATATAATAGTATTATTACACATCCAGAGACTACACTCTCTCTTCCAAGTAGCCTTGCTTCTAATGTCTTTCAACAATCTATGCTTATCCCAGCATTTCGCAGAGCACACTACCTTAATTCCATTGATGTATCCATCAACATCACCTATTATAGCATAGACATCAGAATAGTTTGAACACATAATATCAATTCATATCCACATGCTACTAACCTTGTAGATTTGTCAAGGCTACTCTTACCACTTGATTCCTAATAAGCAAAGAACCTTTTCATGTCATTCACCAGCATAAGTAATCATTCCTCCACAAAAATTATCCCTAACAACCCTATCAAATAACGACATGCATACATAGATATACATGTAAAAAATATCGTAAAACAATCACGATCCATGACAACCCTGTTAGACAACGACATACATACATACATACATACATACATACATAAATACATATACATATACATATACATATACATATACATATACATATATATATATATATACTTATTTATTTATTTATTTATTTATACATCAACATAATCATAATCACAACAAATTTTCCATATATCATAAGATCAAGGTTAAGAGAACTCCCTTTATCCATTCGCAACTTTCACAACATTACAATAATAGTTCCCAACATAGCTAAGGAATCTGACGACTCAAATCCATTTACTTTACGTTTGCTCATTACATTTCTCATATTTGTTCTTCCACCATCCATTTGCCCCAATGGACCTAACCAATCCAATTGGTTGTCATATTCTTGCCTTCAGTTACGCTTATACATGCATTGAGCTTCATCAGAGTCTTACATTCCCTGTTGGGTACCACACATCTCTCGGAGAGCTCCAGTAAAGTTCTTATTCCCAACCAAATCCTAATACCCTAAAAAATTAAAAGGAAAGAGCATAAAAAATCCAAGAAGAAAACCATGAAAAACCAATAGAAATATGACAACACAAACAAAATGGTATGCCCATGCACTAGACATAGAAAAAGTTGCAAATCAAGTGCAAGAAAATTGAAAAATGTCCACAAGCATAAAATAATAACAAAACCATGATTTGATCCCCATTGGTTCCCAATGCTTCCAAGGGAAAGCTCAACCGGAGCCTCCTTCAAGATTTCATGGTAGTCTCTTCTACCTTGAAATCCCATACATCATACTTCCATATACACATAATTGTTAGCGTATAAATGAATATTACAATATACAAATTATCTTACCTTTTTGTGCCAAACACGTTGCCCTGTTACTTAACACATCCATGCAATTTCTCAAGTGACTGCAATTCCTTGACGAATCTAGCCATAACTGGAAACTAGGTAATATAAATGTTCAAGAATGTATTGCATATCACAATAATGTCAGAAAAAATCAAGGTTAAGAAGACTTCCTATATTCATGCAAAGAGCTCATTTATTTGGAATTGTAATTTCCAAACATAGTCAAATGAATTCTCACCCAATTCCTTTCTATTAACTTTCACCTTGTTCCAATTGAGTCTTATTATGTGTTTGTTACACCCTCTGCTACAAAAACATGTATCTTTTCTTACCAAGTTTTATGTATTACTTCAAAAAAATTTACTCTACTTAATAGAGTTTGTTAAAGGATTAAGGCTGCAAAGCCATAACATTTTTTTATTTTGTTATTAAGGAATTTAAACACTTTGTTAAAAGAACTGAGAGAAACAATTACCTAACTCCTAGACATTTGCCCATCTTTCCTCCACAAAAAGGGAAAAGAGGGGGAAAACAGGGGGCCATCAGAAGCAGGAATTTGCTCAGATTTTTCCTTCAGCTGGGCACCAGTAACTGGTGGGAAAGAAATCTGTGGCAAACAATTAACTGGTATGTGACTTGAGTTTGGACTGTAGTCCAAGGCCTAAGATACCAGACTGTGCTCGCCAGTAATTGTCAGGATCAGGAAGTGATCGGAGGGGGACTCTCGATGTAATTTCCAAGTCTGTGGTTGGGTGGTGAGACTTCCAGAAAATAGAAAGTATCTATGAATTTCTAAACAGACCATAACAGATAAGTCACAACTCCATGCTTGTTAATTATTTCTAGAGAAGTATTACATAAACCAAAAATGGGCGATTATCATCATAACTATATCATGAAGCCTATTCTGATGTTTAGAGTTTAGATGTGTAGTAAATAGTCTTTATCAGTTATTAGGATTAATCTTTCATGAATAAAGCAAAGTATCGATACTATTATGTTATAGAAGTACTAGGAAAAGATATTGTTAATTTTACTACTAGTACAATCTCTTTACTCTTATGTTTTGTAGAATACTTAATAGTTTTAAGTAATAATCAGAAACCTTTTCTTATTCCAAACTTCAGTAAAATAAATCTTTTACCATCATCTCTAAGACGATAATCACAAAGATAATATAGGAATTATAAATGAAAATGCTAATCGATAATAGAGCTACAAATTACTTAAAAATAACGCACGAAACATACAGAGATGAAACTTTATCGTGAACATTGAAAATTATTCAAATGTATTCGAATATAAAGTACGATAGACAATATAGAACTACCAAAATATTTTTTTTATTAATCCTTAACTAAGCAGTGAGAAACTATTGAAACCATGGAAGAATAGACAGGGTTCGCCTTTGCCTTCAGCTAATTCTAGAATAAAGGTTTGAGATTCATTTGGCCTCACAATAATGGATCTGGACTTAAAAACTTAAGACTGTAATCCTCAAATAGACCAAGAACAATAATCACAAGTAAAAACACAATAATTTACAAGACTGTCAAACTTATCATAACATTAACCATGTATGAAGATTGTGTAGACAGGTTGAAACCCTTAAACGATCCAAAGAAAGGCAACTATACAAACAGAATGTCGATGAAATCATTTACAGGAATTGAAATATTAACATTGTAGTAGAGTTATAGTTTAAGAGCTGGCAGAGCTTGGGCTCAAAACCGACATCCAAACTGAAAAGTTAAGCTATGCAAAACAGTTAAAAATTATTCTGACATTAAACATGACAGAACGAAAACTCTTCAATTCATAAATCGTCGAGGGATTCGATGGCATAACCAGCCTGAGGCATAAGATAAATTTTCATGTTAAGAAACTTTCCAATCCACACTTCGGAAAGAATGTATGCCAAGAATTTTACCTGCATTGATAGGATTAGATGTTAAGCCTCTAAGATTTACTAAATTGATATTGAACCAATGTAAGCTTGAATGATATGAGGTTTCCTTACCTATGAAGGAGCTACATCGAATGAACAAGAGTCAAAAACCTGGGAGCACCATGAAAGGTTAGTGCCTGAGTCTCTATGCATGTTAGGAGAGAACAAAAGAATCCCATTCGAAAAGTCTGGAAAAGACCTTACCGCTATGAGGGAAGCCATCCTCTTTCCATCGTTCCTTACTAGAGGAATGATGTAGTAGGTGGAGAGCATGTTTGCAAACAAGGAAAGTTCAATCAGCAGTGTTTGACCAGACAATGATCAAACTTGAAGATGGAGTTGGACAGATAACCACTTACCAACCTTACCAATGCATTTGATCGCAATCAATGGATCGAGGAGGGCCGGTGCCACCATGGCAATCTCCATCAAACTTGCAAGGAGTTGTAGAGCTGCATCACATAGAAACAATCACGCCAAAATGAAACATGTTCAGGAGAGGAATACCAAGGTAAGGCATAGGTTTAGCAGAAAGCCCCGATGTCATTGGATCCTTATACCCAGATCCTAAGGTGTAATTCTTTCCGCAGTTAATAAATGGCTTCCTGGCAGCAGGACAGACTACCCACATTAAGACGAGCCACAAGTGGCAGTGTACCCATAGCCTACCTCCTTGATAGTGCAAGGCCACGAGAAACGTGCTAGAGCTGTGTGGGTCAAGTCCATTCAATGGCACATAAAGTCGTCGGACAGCCATAGTTCCAAATTTATTTAACAAATGCTGAATTAACATTTGTAACCTTGAATGTTGTATGTATTTACATTAAATAGAGGATCAATAATTATACAGACTGCAATATTATACAGCATGATGCATTCATTTAGTGATTTAAAAGAAAAAAATGGTTGTTAGCATTAATGTGTTACAGTGTTGTCACATCACCCAGTTGTTATTTATATAAGAAAATCAATTGTTACCTTGTCATGCTAATACCAAGCAATTTTCCTTGTATTTGTTCACACATATCGGCCACATGTTCCAAAGATCAAGACATCATGTATATTTATTTTAAATCAACCTTTACCAAGACTAACATCCACATCATAATCCACCATAAAATCATAATCATAGTCATAATAATAAACCTATCACCTACTTGCACTCAAGTACATATCAGTTGTCTCAGCACATAATGTGTTAGTAAAACCGTCTTAAAACAAGATCATTCCTTCATGAAATCTTATAGAAACATACTCATATTATGCAATAAATCAAGCATTCAATAAAATTGTAAACATACCATGTTAGATAAACCAAATAGAAAACATAATCAACTCATACCTCAATGTATCTCAGGGGAGACTATCACATCTACACAATTATTCCAGATTAGTGTGACAGAATATAAAAAATATATCAACTCATACCTAAATACCATAACCATAACCATCTGCACAGGCCAAACTAGATTAGCATGACACATATAACACCAAGACCTCAACTGCAATGACCATAATCATCATGCATATGACCACAATGCATATAACAATAAGCTAACTATCATGCATGACTAATTGACGCATGTGCATATGACTACACCGATCAACTGACATCTATCATGTGTTTAAACATAACAACAATAGAATGAAATACATGTACATAACCATAATGATTATAACAATCACTAAAAAACATACTTGCATGCCCAACACGTAAACCTGTATGACGATCTGCTCTTACCTCAAGATCTAGTTCTGCAACTTTGCTCTGAAGATTTGCATCTTCTACTTCATCTCAGCTAACATATTAGAATCATAACATACCAATAACATCATTACAAAATACTACAATAATGACTATCACAATGCATGCATAACAACACATACACAATTAACATGCATGCATGAAAAACAATTTTTTTTTTTTCTTCTTACTCTTATATGTAACTGATCCAAAATTGATTCAGTTTTGCATTGAGATCAAAGTCTTCAAATTCAGTTGGATTTTGAATCAAGTTGAAGTTCTCTTTGAGACGATTCCAATGGTGTGAATGACACATAAATCCGAGTTCGGATGAAGAAGTTAAGGCCAGTCAAAGTTTCAAGGCAAACAAGGGCAAAAAGAGGAAAAGTCAAAGTCAAACAGTCAAAGTTAACGGTCAACAGTCAACACTGGGTGATGTCAACAAGACACATGTCGCCCAAGAATGCGCCATATGTCCAAGATGATGTCAGTAGAGGTTGATGATGTGTCATAATTTTATTGGTTGATACGGGCCAATTTGGTGCTGACACATGGCAGCCCAATATTGGCATGCAATCCCAAAATTTTGGGGGTAAAGGAGGATCGATCCCCTGACCTCCCGAAGTGGTAATGACTTTGCTAGACCAGTGCACCTATCGAGCTATATTAAGGCTTGTTAACTAAAATGATGTGATTGTATTTATTGTTTGTACATGGCCTTACCGGAAAAGAGCCGGATGGTTGGGGTCAACCCCACGACCGCCGATCACCTTACCAGAAATATATGTATAGCAATATACATATTAAACCATAGTCATAAACCATATCACAATGAACCACATAAATATTGCAACAAACCATATCAATATCATAAAATATATACAATATCTATATATCATATGCCATATAAAATGTCGGAGTGTCGGGCAGGGGTTTCGACCCACCGACCTCCTCTTATATAATGCCTTCACACCAAGTCTATGGCCAATATGCTAAACCAATGGGCTTGTTAACAAGCCGTTGTAAAAAAAAAATTAATTTTAGTTGCAGGCACAATCCGCCCAAGGAGTGCACGCGGCTGTCCAAGGTGGTTTTGTATTGCAGAAGTGGTTTTGCGCAACAAAAAGGTGGTTTTCGAAAGTACAAAGGTGGGTTTTGACTTTCCACGGGGTCTGGAAGTCACTGTGGCTAAATATGGGCAAGTTTATACTCATTTGACTTGAAATTTCGAGCTGAACACAGCGGTGATGTCCATTTTCTCATTTGAGACTATGTTTTTGAGCTCATGCCTGTAACAAATTTTTGAAGACAAAATAAAGAGGTCAGCATTGGAAGCAAGAGGACCAGGAGACATATCCAAAAAGTCTGGTGAACTCCTTTATTAAATTTAGCTGTGTTGATGTGTTTAAATGTGTCTTCAAATTGTTTATGTGTTTATGTTATTCAAAATCTTTTTGATTCGTTGCATTAATTAACATAAGAGAATTCACACATAATCTACAATACCTATTTCATTTACAGATCAAGTGGTATCAGAGCAGCAAGGTTTTTAAGGTTTGACAAGTTTGTGTGGAGATTTGAATGCTTACTAGGTTGAGGCTCGAACGAGGTGAAGGTGAACTTGTTGAAGTGAATCTAGAGATTGGAAGGGTCTTTTCACAAATAAGGATGGCAGTTGAAACTCTACTTGGGTCAGAATCAAAATCTTGGATAGTCTCTTGACGATACGTGCCATGGTGGAAGAGATGTATCATGAGTTTAAAAATGGTAAAGGTTAAGGCACTTCATCATCTAAACCAGACAAAGGAACAAAGGAACCTTTTTTTCTACTCCTCCAGATAAATAAGATAAAGGAAAGGGAGAAAATCCTCCTCTATCTCCTCCACCATCACCATCATCATCATCATCGTCCTCTTCTTCTCATAAATCTAGTCCTTCTAAGAAGAAGAAAAAGAAATAATCTTTGATCAAATTACATGTAAAATTTGATTTGCCAATTTATGATGGAGAACTTAATGCTGAAAATCTTGATAATTGGATAAGGAAAATTTATGTATATTATAAGGTGCATAAAGTTGATTTAGCAAGAAATAAGATCCATATTGCTAGCCTTCGACTTGGAGGAACCGCACTTGTATGGTGGGAAGGCAAGACACAAGCAGATCTCCAAAAACATTGTAAAATCATTTCAACTTGGAATGAATTTGTTTCTACTATTAAAAATCAATTTTATCCATTGGCTTATATGCAACAAGAAATGATGAGTTGGAAAACACTACGTCAATTAAAAGCTCAAAGTGTTCAAAGTTATACTCAGGAATTCCATAAGAAAGCTTCAAAATTAGGCATATCATTGGACTCAACCAAGACATTGTTGAAATATATAGGTGTTATTCATAGTTATTTAAGGCATACCATATTTATGTTTAATCCAACTAGCTTAGATGATGTATTAGTTCAAGCAACTCATCTAGAAGCTAGAGGTAAGAATGTAACCCTAGATGTTGGGAAATCATCCAAACCTATTGAAAGCAAGAATAAAGGCGAGAAGAAACTTAAGTGGAAAAAGAAGAAAGCAAACATTGTGATGAAAGATAAACCTTCATGCACTCATTGTAAGAAGGAAGGAAATGATGAGGCACACTTCTGGTCTTTGCATCTAGAATTGAAGCCTAAGAAGTTTGGGAGTAAAGAGCAAAAGAATTTTGCTGCTATTCAAAAGGACTTGGATCAGATTCAGGTGACGAGACAATGATTACAACTACAGGTATAAAAGGTAAAGATTCTAAAGCATCTACAAGTACTTCTTCGCATTATTTTGATAATGATAATGATGAGAAGAAAAGAAATGAGCTATTTCACATAAGATTCATTTCTAAGCATACTAAAATTGATACATTATTTGATAGTGGGTCACAAATTAATTTGATTTCTGAAGCAATTGTAAATAAGTTGGGCATAGAAACAAAACCTCATAAAAATTCATATCCATTAGGTTGGGTGTGTCATAAAACTAAGCTACAAGTTATGAAACAATGTAAACTTTGTTTTACTATTGGGTCAAAGTTTGTAGATGAGGTTGAGTTAGACGTAGTCCCATTGGACATATGCAGAATTTTATTAGGAAGTCCATACTTGTACGATAGAAATACTATCTTCTATCGAACTGAAAATAAGTATCAAATCACTAAGGATGGAATTGAATATATTGTAAGGGCTCATAAAATCAAAGATAACTTCTCTCTCATAAATTATGGATAGATGAAAAGAATAGTAAATGCAAGTAAGCAATTTTTACTTATGTTTGTAAAAGCAAAGGATATTGATAAATCCAATGCTTTCCAAGGCTGTAATCCTGAATAGAAAGTAGATCTAGTTAAAGTTGTTTCCGATTATGATATTTATCTTCAAGAGCCTAAATATATTCCACCCAAGCAAGAGATAGAACATGATATTTATTTGCAGCAAGATGTTCCACTACCTAACATTAGAATGTGTAGAATTCCTACAGAAACTCCAATAGATCTATAATTCTAGTTAAATTAAACACAAGTAATTTGCTGATATTCAAGAGAGGAGAGAAATAATTTGTTCGATAAAATGAATGTATTAAATTAATGAACAGTAGTAATGCATGAGAAACCAAACCTCTAATCCCGAATGGAGGTGGTTTTATAGAAATTACCGATTCTAGAAAACTAGGAAAAAAGTAGTAAAAAACTAGAAAAGGCTAAGAAAAGCTAAAGGGAGGCCTAAAATAGAAAAAATGACTCAAGAAAACCTATGCCAACTATCAGCCATGAGGAAACCATGAGAAGGGGCACATTTACAAAGGAAGGCAACTTCAAAACATGATAAAATGGTCTGGGGGACCAAATCCCTTGATTTAAGGGGGAATCTTCATGTGGGGCACCAATCCTCAAATAACTCAAGTGGATGAGGTTTGGTTAGGTGTGAACATGCACTTAGATGTCTAAATGGTTTAGGAAAGTGGTTGGACCAATATTTGCATAATATTAAGCCATTAAAGGCAAAAAACAAGGGAAAGTTGGTCCACCGAGCTAGTTTATAAAAAACCAAGTGTGAACATGATTTTTAGTGCATGTGGCTAAGTCAAGGATACTGTTGGGCATCCGGTCCCCCAAAGCAGGTTTTGGGGCTCAAAGTCCAAGTTTTGGTCAATGATGTTGTAAAACTCCGCGAGTTGTGGGCACAGAGTGCGAAGTGTACAATTGAGTCATAGGGTTGTTCACCCTAAGCATTGTATTGTAAATTGGTGTAAAGTCAACCTACCCATGGTCCGCGGACCGCGGGATTGTATAAATAGAGCGAGGTTCTAAGTTGTAAAGATAGCGATTAAGATTGAATAGAAAAGGAATGGTTCGAGCTTAGTGTAGAGTTCTAAGTGTCTTGGGTTGTAGTAGTAGGAGGAGGCTCTGCAGCTAAGTGCGCAGAGGCCTAGTAGAGTCCGCAGCTTAGTGCGCAGACCCCTGCAGTTGAGTGCGTAGGGCAGAATCAAGTCTGTAATCAGGAACAAAAAGCTAATAAAGAGAAGTTTATCCTAATTCCATGTAATTGCTATGCATTATCTTCTTTATGTTATATTCAGTTATGTATTGTGTGCACTGATATGATTGTTGATTATGCTGTAATAACCATAAATCTCACACAAAAAAGTTAAGTAATCGATTAGTTAGCATGGAACTTGGGTATTATACGGGTCATGCCCTGAGTAGGGCTGCGTAGAAGCCACACCGCAAGTTGCGAAAGGATTGCAAGTGTGTGCAATGACAGGTCAGACCGCAGACCTCTAGAAGCCCATCAGACAGCCCAAGGGTGCGAAAACCTAGTTCTAGCACCCTCCCATACTACTTCGGGTGAGACCTTAGTCTGTGCTCTATGAACTATTGCTGAAAGGGCTGGTGTTATAGACATTTTTGGGCACTTCAACCCCAATCACAAATGTCCATAAATTGAGGGCTCTTAAGTCCCTAAAATTGTTGCTTCACTACCTAAAGGAACAAGGTCAATTGATTACATCATCTCCCAGACGTTCTTCACTGAAATCTACTCATAAATGGTCAAAACTGGACCATACTGAAAGCTCAATGCAGAGGGTGCGATGCATATCATCTTCCCAATGTACATGGTGTGATGCATACTGTTTTTCTCCTCTGTAGGGTGCGATGGTCGGGAATGGACAAATGGCAGGGACAAAAATGCGAGGTGGAAGATCATGGAATCTTCCAGAAGCTTCCCCTATGACACTTGCCACTCTATTTTCAACCAGGGATGAGTAAGAGATTGTTATATACCTAGGGGGGGTAATATGGGGTACCGAGGGAGGTACCCAAGGTAATAATGTAATAATGGGATGGGCCATAGTAATAAATAAGGTGGTTAACCCATGTAATGTAAGGGACCACAAGTAGTTAATAATAATGTAATGGGCCCATGGTATTAGTTGATGGTATGAGTAAACCATGGTATTGATGTATGGTATTGTATGTATGAGGCCTATATAGAGGCTAGAGACTCCACATGGAGTATATGAAGAGAAGTATTCTTGTATGAACAGGCATATGGCTTGTGGAGTATTCTCCTTCCTTAAGGAGTGAATGTATGGTGTTGCCCTACCTTAAGGGTTTGATAATAAAGAAGCATTTCTATCTATTCTGATCTTGTTATTTATTGGGTTATTTCTGTTATCTTATATTTCTGGTTTAGATCTACAACAAGTGGTATCAGAGCACTTTCTTGGGCACAAAAGTGGAATTTTTTTTTATACTTTTTGCAGGATTTCAAGGGCGGCGAGTTTGCAGATTAGATCTGTACGTTTTGGTTCAATATCTGGAAAATCTGATTGCAGATCCATGTGGAGTCTCTAGCCTCTATATAGGCCTCATACATACAATACCATGAATCATTACCATGGTTTCCTCATACCATCAACTAATACCATGGGCCCCTTACATTATTATTAACTACTTGTGGTCCCTTACATGACATGGGTTAA
>APFE030028222.1:0-30695 GCA_000404065.3 Pinus taeda | reverse complement strand
TGCATTTCCGATGGCTTTTAGCGAGGAGAGATTCCATAGATGCAAGGGTAGGCTTGGCAATCTCACCCAAACTGGTGCTGAGGTTATCACTGCTGTAGAGGGATCGAATGATGGGTTCCATGGCTTCATGAATAGGCCTGATTTTTCCCAAAACCAAGGGCCGGAATCTAGAATACATTGTGTACTTTCAGGATTTTCGAAATCTACTATAAAGAAACCTCTAGCACAGGGGTAGATATTAATTTCATCAGAAATGATAGGCTTCCACACCTCCGAGATCCAATTGTGGAGTGCTATCAGCCGCGGCCAAAAACCATTGAACCGGCAAATTAGGGCACTTTTGAAGAACTTCAAAGCTTCATCGAGTGAGTCCTGGACCACTTGGATAGTGGGAGCTAGGGCTTCACTCACGATATGGGCAGGAGATTGCCCTTCAGATGCGGATGAGCCACCAGTTATTTTTGCGAAGCTCGGAGCCATATTTTACTTGCTCGTAGAACCCAACCGCAGACAAATAAGACAGAAGATAAGGTTAGATCTAGATCTGACCGCAGAAATTAGCCACCTAGATCTAGCCTCAGATCTAAAACCTAGCCGTGAAATAAACTGTAAATGTGAACAGGCCCCAGATCTATAGATCTGCACCAAATCTATACTGCAGATTCAATTTATAATCACCATAGAACCGCAGACGAAACTGCAGACGAGATCTAAGGGAGATAGATCGGTAGAACCACAGACGCCGAAGAACCGCAGAGATCTACCCGAAGAACCGTAGAATTTGAACATGACACTCTTGAACATGACACTCTTTTCTTTCCTATCGGGTTTGGGATATCCTCAGTTAGTCACTTATCCTCCCAGGTTTGGGTGATCTATTTTTTCTCTCATATGACTATTCCATTTTGTCATCATGACCTTTAGTCATATGTCAAGTCAGATGCTGCCACACTATAGAGTCGTGTCATCAATGTTCAATAGAAGTCCAATCTGGAGTTATTTACCTATACACTATTTGAGTCATTGTTACAGACTTGAAAATTATTCCACTTTATTCCTTGTTTCATGTCAATGATGGAGGGTTCATCACTGCCCTCCTTCGATAGGTCACTCCTTATCCACTTCATCTCATTATCCAGGAAGATGACTTAGAAACGCCCTTTCAGTATCTTAGAGTTGGCATGCCCTAATGGCTAGTTCTTCGCATCCGATGATAGGACCTCATCATTAGCTTTCAACTAAGTGATTCCATGAGTGTTTGACTTTAGCCTCATTATCACATTCACAGATTATACTGTTGTACCTTGAGAGCCATTTTCATTATCAGTGCTTTCTTTCATGCCTGTTAATGGTCCACATCATTCGCTAGTAATTAGGTGGTTTCTCTAGCATGTTCAACTTCAACACATTTATTTGCATGCTAGAATTCATACTTTGATCAGGTCAGGATGGAGGACAAGACCTTGATTCTTGTCTGATACGACTCAAGTTGCATGGAGTTATATGTTATTCATTATTGTACACATGTTTCTTCTATACGAATGGCCGTGACCATACTATGAGCCTTTACATTTATAATGATCCTTCTGCATTGGATGGCTGCGACCACACCTTAGATTTTAGATTCATAGATGATCCTTCTCATTTGGATGGTTGCGTCCATGCTGTAGATTCATGTCTTCATCTCATATATGTATATGTATATGTGTCCTTGATTTGCAGGTTTCCTGACAGTATGTATCCTCTTCCTTGTAAGAGCTCATAAAGCATCTCATCCATCACTCCTCATTCTGCCATCATGCTTTAGGGGGTATTTTTTACACATTATTTTGTCACACCTCCTATACTTCCCTATGACATACCCCGAAGTGCCCAAAACATGACCATTATATAGTATACTCATTCATGTATACATCTCAGATCCCTCCTAAGTCTTTTATTGGAAAATACCTAGACCTTTCCCTGAAGAAATAGCTCTTAAAAACTTAAAATGAGAGTCATGCTCTTATGAGGCTTACAACCATGATGGTCGCCTATTGCACTGTGCTTGACTAGAAATGGCATTGCTCTATTCCATTGCATACCTGCGATGATTCCAAAGAGGTAATTTTCCCATAGAGGATGAGAAGCTTCGTGATCTAGAAGCTTCCAGAGCGATAAGATGGAGGTTGTTTCACATAGATGAGGTCAGATCCTCACAACTTGGCCTCTTGGTCTTATCTCTATGAGCTACCTCCTTGAGATGAGGGCCTAATCTTATCTTTGGAGAAGTCCTAGCTCCCTTTCCCAGTCTATAAATTCATCTTTTCCCATTCCCGAATGGTTGGTCTATTTCTATTTTCACCCTTATGTTGAGATTGTGCCTAAGGCTATTCATTTGACTTGGAGAAGGAGTGCTTGGAGAGTTATTGGCTTGAAAAAGGATTACCACTCAAGGAGAGCCTTTCAACATCAAGGTTTTGGTTGTACATTTCCCTTTATTTCCTAATAATATACAACTGCTGGTTCATCTTCTCAAAATATATATGTTCATGTATTATTTAGCTTGACATTCCTTGATGAATTAAGTAGGTTGTTATTGGATTTTCTATTGGTTTTGGCATTCTTTTTTGTCTCTTGATCACTTTTGTAGGCACATAAACACTGAGAGAAGCAGGAACATGTCCGTGACACAAGAGATTCAAGGCCCTCAACAAAGGAAACTGGAATAGCATGAGAATGAGGTAGGTCATCTCTTTCGTTCTTCTTTTCAATTATAACCTAGCAAGATGTCTAGCTGATTCTCACTTCAGTTGTTAGACCCACTCATTGGGCTAGAGGGATCATCACTATTCACAAAGAGGATTAACCTTTTCAACAGGTACCCTGATACAATCTAAAAAGTATCAATAAATGTGTTGAAGTCAAACACTTGAAAGAATATACCAATCAGGTGACATTGATGTATTCTCAATATAGATAACAAAGTACTATGCCACTGATCATTGCAATCCTAAGGTACTGAAAAAGAACCCTAGACCTTGTTCCTAGAGAAATGAGTTGAAGTCTATGGGAAATGATCTGTTGAAAGGAAGGCATTAAGGCATCCCACATCAACCAACATGAGTGTAATCTGGATCCCAATCATTTTGAAGGACTCGGATGAACAAAGATGAAGTAACCACCTCGAAGTATCTTTCCAACGTGCACAAAATATGGCTAGCGCACTATAGAAATCCTCTGCACCAAACAATAATGAATGTTGACACAAAGGAAAGGAATTCATCAATAGGGTCAAATGGAAACCAAGGTACTGCATGAATCCCAATGTGTGATAATGTAACATTATATCGAATGCAAGGGAAAACACTCATTCAAAGACCTATGATATTGATTGATGTTGAGCATGAGGTCACCTATAAATGATATAAATAGGGCTAGGATGAAACTCTAGGTCTACTCTCAAAGAAATTTGTTGGATTCGATAAGAGTGGACCCACCCGAAAGAAGTCGATGGGGATGTTTTTAACTGACATGCGTAAAGGACCAAGTAAGTGACGCGAGACTGAGAATAACTTGACAAACTAGGTATGGTTGAAAAAAATGAGTGAAGAGACACCATAGAATGGCTCACAATAGCTTGACTTCCCTTGAACAAAATCACAAATTTATGTGACTTTATTGCAACATAAAATAACTATGTATAAGCTTTTGTTGCAAGAGGAATCAACAAACTCTCCATATGATTGGAAGAGTTAACCAACCTGTGGAGGGATGATTGAAAGACAAGGTTTTCTCTTCCCTAAAGTCAAACTAACTCCCATCTCGATAAAGGAAATAATCATTTTTGTAAGTGTTTTGCTCAAGGGAGATGTGACTAACGATTATTGCCATCAATTGATGAAGAAATTGTCCCATTCCCACTCTTTTTTCTGGAATAATTTTTTTTTTTTACTTTTTCATATTATAAATCTTGAAAAAAAATAAAATAATGCCTATAGAATAGTGGAAATAATGAGTGTCATGGGAAAGTGCACTAGTTCATAGGTCTAGAACATTCCTATGGTCAATGCAAGGTGGCAGATATTACACATCGACAAACACGAAATGTACCCTCCACAGAAAAAAAGGGTGTCAAGTCACAAAGGCTAATGAATGCATATCTTGAACTAGAAGAAAATTCATTATCAAAAGTGGCTTATACATGAGTCTAAAGAAGTCAAGTTAAGGTGCAATTGTTAAATATGCAATGCAATAGTGCAACTCAAGACATGGGAGCCCCTAGGGTATAATGCCATAATAAAATCGGAGGAAAAGAAGAATGTGGCTTCAACGCAAATTCACAGCAGAACTAAAGAGGACTCTTGATCCTACAAAATATCTGCAGCATGGGCAACATATATTAGTGAGGTTCTAACTAGGAAGCCCATGGAATAAAAGGTTTTACCACTACATTACAATTTATATGAAACGACAAGTGAGAAAGGTTAAAAGAATTCAACATAGTGGAGTCGACCCTGTGGCTATGTATCACAGTACGAGGCCAAGAAGCAAAATGCAACAGAAAAAGGTGTATCTTTTCTATATCTTATCTTAGAGTACATTACCTTCCACGATAGGATAAAAATCATAGGATTGAAACAATAGGAAAACATCACTAAGTGATAAGAGAAGTCTTTGTTACTTGGAAAAATGGCCCTTCCCAACACTTCAAGCAAGGTCAAAATATTTCATTAGATTTAAGTAATAAAGTTAACATGAATGTTATAAAATTGGGTTAAAGTTATTTACTATAAAAACAAAGTTTTGAACTTACCCAATTTCATTCCTACCATTTGAGTGTTGAGGAGAGAGATTTTGAAGAAAATTTGGGTAAGAAAATCCAACCAATTCCACCAACGAATTCAGAAACCACAAACCTACGTAACTCTTAACCCTATCCTCGTTCTTTTGGATCAATGTTTTTTAATAATTGAACCAATTTTGTGATCGATTAATTTAAAATTTGAACCAGTTTTGTGTATATGCAGGTATAGTTCTATGAGGTTGCATATAGAAGGCCCTATATGCGGGTTGTCAAAGGGAATTATTTGTATATACACGACTATATTTTATAGAAGTCATGTACATGTCGAACCAAATTTAGAAATGAGTTTTCTAGTGGATAAAAATGTCAAATATTTCAAGATGTCGATTATTTCGAGAGAAATGGAACATATTTATGTGGATAACCAAGTCTTTGAAGACCAAGGATCGTTGGATGCACTTAAAAATTGTGGTTTGGTCAAATTTTTCATGATGCCAAATATGAAATCCCAAACTCGATTATTAGAAATATTAATCAATTACTCAGACCTAGAGTAGGAGGAATTTTTTTTTATAGATTCAATTCCATTATAGATTGAGGTAGAATACAACTACTTCATTATAGGTCTCTCCAAGAGGGGGGAAGTAGTCAATCTGAAGGGCAGGACCAGTGGGAGCATTCACATTGATGATTATATTATTGTGTACTATGTACCAAACACTTACAAGGTTGGGTCACAAGTCGCGATTAAATATATCATGAACTTGCCAATCAAGATCATAATTTTCACTATTTCTAGGATATCAGGTTCAACTTCCATGCATCAGGTTTCCCCTTCAACTATGTTTCTAGAAATAGAGTGCTCGAAACTAGTGATATATGCCTGGTGCACAATGCTCTTGGTCAATATGAAGAGGTAGATCACATCCTGCCAACAAGGAAGACAAATGCTTTTGGTTATGGAAATATTCTCTGCTCATTCTTCTTTGAGCAAATCCTTGCATTGCGACCTAGAGTAACATCTTCCATTAACAGCCCCAAAGATCCTAGGATGGCTATATATGGGAAGGTGTTATGAGGAAACTTGGCAGAGGCGAAGTCACCTAGGTGACTTTTAATAATGCATTCTTCCAATGGTGGGAGGAACAAGTCATAACCATTAGGGACTACTCCTATGCAGGACTAGACTTCTGAGGGGACTCAAAGTTAGTAATTCTTGAGGTGGGTGCATGGGGAAACATTGGTAAGTTTTTAACATATTTGATTTTTTTGTTTTTAAAAAATAATCTCAAGAAATTTAAAGTTTCTTTCATGAAACAAAACCCCTGACAAGAATAATGATCATGATGCAGTTGTAGGACCAGTGAGACCTCGAGCTCTACCAAGACATATGCTTCATAAAATAGATGCAAGAGGTAGAGATGAAGTGTTTGAAAAGGTCCTATAAGTAGTGCGTAGGAATTTGGAGAGTTTGACTGACCAGGTTCCAATGGTGACAGTAGAATACCTTCCTGTGGCTATATAGAGGCAGTTGCTTGGAGTACCATGAGAGTGGGTACAACTCTTCTGACAAGTGGCCAATTCCATCATATTCTACCAAGATTATCATCCAGGTAGGGCCCTCACACTTATATTTTTAGATAGATTGATATTTTGGTAGAGACATGATCGAGCATAAGGCATAATTTTGCAGGACATTTTTCCACATTTTGTAATATTTTAGAAACTTATATATATATATATATATATATAATATATATATATATATATATATATATATATATATCGAGATGAATTTATCATATATACAGATTGTTATTTGATGTTTTGATTTAATGTGATGAATTATTGATATGCCAATCCAATGCTTGGTTAGCTATAGAATCACCAAATACATTCTCTGATAGTGGAATGTGAATGCACACCACTAATGATTCAATACCATAAAATATTACCTAAGAAAGTAAACTGATAACAAAAATGTATTCATCCATATTGTTAAAATCAAGACCAATACATATGCCTCTTGTGACCAACAGTTGACCAGATGGATAATGAATTACCCATGTTGTGGAAACTAGATTCCTAATGTTCTTACTAGCAACATCTGCAAATCCTAAGTACACTAAGTCACCCACCGATACTTTCCAAATGTTGGGTTATGTTATATTCTTTCCACAACTAGCTCCCCTTGTTAACCAGGGGGTTAGAGGGGGGGTGGAGCACCTACTTCATTGCACTGACTACACAACGGGGGGTCACAGGGGGTTTGAGGGGGGTGGTTAGCCCCCCTCTACAGGGTTTTGGGGAGCACCCTGGGGAAATTTTTTTGGAAGCCTATATTAGGTGGGGCGAACCTACCTATGGTTGTGTGCATGGTTTTAGCACATGGTTTTGGACGTGATGGTTTTCGGTCCATGGTATTGGATTCTTCGGCATGTATAAATATGTATTGTAACATTGAAAGGAACATAATGAAAAATCAAGCTGGTAGTCCTGGTTTTGGGATCTAGGGGAAAATCTTTGTGTATATGTGTTTTATGTGCTATACTCTCACATTTTTTATTTTCCATGTTTTATAATTCGTATGTCGGTAATTTCTGTATGGGGTTAAAACCTACATTTGGTATAAGAGTTGTTTTGCCTTCAAGGGGATGCCTTTATTGCTAAGGGGTTTCACTCGAGCCTGTGGTAGACCTTGTTCAATGGGAGATCTTCAGGATCGATTTTAATGGTGAGAGATGATGGTGTGCAGTGGAAAGATAGAGATTGAGAAATTTAATGGTCAAAGTTTTGAGTTGTGGAAACACAAGATGGAGAATTTGTTGGTGGATAAAGATCAGTGGATCACAGTAGATCCGCGTAATAAAGCAACGGAAGTGTTCGATGAAGAATGGAAGAAGTTGGATCAGAAGGCAAAGAGAACAATACAATTGTGTGTCTGAGATTCAATATTGTTGAATGTATCAGGGGAAGCTACGACTAAGGCTTTGTGGGACAAGTTAGGGACTTTCTACCAATCTAAGTCCTTGGTGAATAAACCGTTCCTAAGGAAAAAGATGTATAACCTAAGGATGAAAGATGGAGACTCGATGATAGAGGATTTGAACACATTTAATACTATGGTAAGTCAGTTATTATCTGTTGATATTAAAATTTCAAATGAAGATAAGTGCATCAATTTATTTTGTTCTCTACAAGATTCGTGGGATAATCTGGTTATTGCAATAGGTAGCAATGAAACTACCTTGCGGTTTGATGAAATAGTCTCATCCTTGGTGACAAAGGAGATGAGACAGAAAAATATGGAGCCAGAATGGTGATGCCTTGTATGTGGGATGACAGTCCCAGAATAGAAACAAAGATAAGTCATCAAGTGGGAGATCTAAATCTCCAGGAAAACCTGTAAAGGTGGTTTGTTGGAAATGTGGAAAGGAAGGGCACTACAATAGGGACTGTAAATCTAAAGCTCCTAAGAAAGGAAAGGGATCTAATGATGCTCCTTCTGCAGAGGTGAAAACCACCTCAGATGAAGGTGGGAATGTGTACTTGGATTCTTCAAGTACACATGTAGATCATGAGGCATGGTTGACTCACTCAAGGGCATCCTTTCACTTCACTCCCCATAGAGAGTGGTTCTGTGAGAATGTGAAATACGATGGTGATGATTTATTCTTAAGGGATAATAAAAAGGCTAGAATCATTGGTCACAGAAAAGTAAAGTTGAATTTGCAAGGTGGAAGGGTTAGAACACTTCCGGGTGTTCTGCATATTCCAGCATTGGCCAAAAATATGATTTACATAAGCAAGATGGATGATGCAGGTGTAAAAACAGAGTTCGAGAAGGATACCTGCAAGATGGTTTGGGGAGCATTGGAATTGATGTGGGGAGTTCGTATTGGAACTTTGTACAAGCTGCAAGGTAGCACTATTGTTGATGGGTACAACAGTTCTATGGTTCCTGAAAGTGGAGCAAAAAATCTAGTGGTCTCTAGAGAGAAGACTATGTTGTGGCATCAAAGGCTTGGACATATTGGAGAGAAGGGCCTTCAAATACTTCATGGTAAGGGTATGGTAGAAGGTATGAGTAATATCTCTCTTGATTTTGATTTCTGTGAAAATTGTGTATATGGGAAGCAAAATCAGGTGAGTTTCCTCTCTGGTGGTAAGAGGGTGAAACAGATATTAGAGCTTCCACATAGTGATGCATTTGGACCTGTGAAGGTTCCATCACTGGGTAGGTCTATGTGATATGTATCATTTATATATGACTTCTCAAGGAAT
This sequence comes from Pinus taeda, assembly GCA_000404065.3. Lineage (NCBI taxonomy): Eukaryota > Viridiplantae > Streptophyta > Pinopsida > Pinales > Pinaceae > Pinus > Pinus taeda. The sequence continues at coordinate 21,625 of APFE030028222.1, read as the reverse complement.
ACATGGATATATTTCCTTAAGAAGAAAATATGAAGTCTTTGACAAGTTTAAAGAATTTAACGCTCTGGTGGAAAACTAGACAGAGAAGAAGATAAAGGTGTTGAGGATAGATAACGGTGGAGAGTTTTGCAGTAAGGAATTTGAAGAATTCTATAAGAAGTGTGGTATAGCATGGCAGAATACTACTCCATATACACATGAGAAAAATGGAGTTGCAGAAAGAATGAACAAGACCTTGATGGAAAGGGCAAGAAGGATACTCAGTGGTGCCAGGTTAGGACAAGAATTCTGGGCAGAGGCAGTGGAGACAACATGTTACCTGGTCAACATGTCACCTTCATTAGAATTGGAGGATAAGACTCCACAAGAGGTCTGGACTGATAAGAAATCCTCTCTTTCACATTTGAGGGTATTTGGATGTGATTCATATGTACATGTTCCAAAGGAGAAAAGAACCAAGTTGGATATTAAATCTAAAAAGTGAATCTTTATTGGGTATAAGGATGGTTTAAAGGGTTATAAGATTTGGAACCTAGTAATAAGGAAGGTTTTGTACAGCCGAGATGTGGTGTTAAGAGAGGTGAAAGATATTATTAAACATGAAGTCCCATCAAAGGAGCCTGAGAAGATAGAGTTTGAACTTAAGGAGGAAGAATCAGACTCTATAGTAGAGGAGGAATCAGAAGATGAAGAGCCACAAACTTCGGGTATGAGAAGATCAATTCGAGAAAGAAGGTAGTCATAAAGGTATAGTACATCTACTTTCTATTCAAATTTTACTTTATCTGTTACTGATGATGATCCTAGAACTGTGAAGGAAGCAGTGGATTCAGAGGATGACAAACTCTAGAAAGAAGCCATGGTTGATGGACTAGCATCTTTGCACAAAAATGAGGCTTGGGATCTAGTGGAGTTGATGGCTAGAAGGAAACCCATTTGAAGCAAATGGGTGTTCAAGAATAAGACAAATGTAGAAGGAATTGTGGCGAAATACAAAGCTTGGTTGGTAGAAAAAGGTTATTCCCAGGTGCCGAGAATTGATTTTGGTGATATTTATTCTCCTGTTGCCAAGGTAGCTTCTATTAGATTACTTTTATCTATTGCTGCTGCTTTTGATTTTGAGGTAGAACAGAGGGATGTGAAGACAACATTTATTCATGGGGATTTGGAAGAGGAGATCTACATGAAGCAACCTGAAGGTTTTGCGGTGAAGAGAAAGAAATAATTGGTATACAAGTTAAAGAAGTCTCTGTATTGGTTATAACAGTCACCAAGGATGTGGTATTAGAATTTTGATACATTTATATGGGGACTTGGATTCACTAGAAGAAAAATAGATCACTGTGTGTATTTTAAATTAATTGATGACAATCTTATTTATCTGGTCTTGTATGTGAATGATATGTTGTTGATTGGAAATGACAAATAAATTATCCAGGATTTGAAGACTTAATTGTCCTCCAAATTCGACATGAGAGATCTTGGTGCTGCAAACTATATTTTGGGTATGGAAACTAAAAGAGATCAAGAAAAGAAGAAGCTCTAGTTAAACTAGAGGAATTATGTTGAGACAATACTACAGAGGTTTAATATGCAAGATTGTAAACCGGTGAAGGTTCCTATTCTTGTAGTTGTAAATTTATTTTCCGAACAGTGTCCCAAGACACAAGAAAAGGAAGTGGACATGTCCCTTGTTCTGTATGCAAGTGCAGTCATTAGCCTGATGTATGAAATGGTCTATACTAGACCATACGTTGCACATGTAGTGGGAGTATTTAGCAGGTTTATGTCAAAACCAGGGAAGGAGCATTGAACAAAATTGAAGTGGGTTTTCAGGTATTTGCATGGAACTAGTGATTATGGTTTGTGCTACCAAGGAAGACCAGGATTGGACAAAGTCTTTGTTGATGCAGACTGGGCTGGAGATATAGATCAGAGAAGATCTACAAGTGGGTATGTGTTTAACCTCTATGGAGGTGCAGTCAGTTGGATGAGTAAGAAACAATCTGTAGTGGCACTATCAACTACAGAGGCAGAATACATGGCATCCACTCATGCAAGCAAGGAATCAGTTTGGTTGCAGAGATTGTGTTAAAGTATGAGGTTATTACAGGGAGCTATAAGGGTAGACTGTGACAACCAACATGCAATTTTCTTGGCAAATAACCCTGCTTATCATTCAAAGACAAAGCACATTGATGTTTAGTATCACTTGGTGAGGGATATGATAGAAGACAAAAAGGTGTTGTTGGTAAAGGTGGACACTTTGAAGAATACTACAGATGCATTGAGAAAATCTCTGAGCTCTGAGAAGTTCTCTTGGTGTAGAGAAACAATGGACATTTCAGGGCTAGAAAAATGACTAAGCTCTCCTGTGGCCCCTGTGGAAAGAAAAAAACAAGTGGGAGATTGTTGAGTTGTGTTATATTCTTTCCACGACTAACCTACGTAGTGAACTGGGGGTTAGAGGGGGGGCAAAGACCCCCCTTCGTTGCGCCGATTGCGCACGGGGGTGGGGGCCGGTCAACCTCCCCCCTGTCCGGGGGGTTTGAGGGGGGGTTATGGTCCCCAACATGGAACTACTTTATCATGGCTTCAACAATTCTTAGAGATTCTTCACTTCAATGCTTTTAAACAAATTGTAAATAGCCACACACCAAATGTTGGAGACCATATCATAGAGATAGATATTATGGTCCCCAACAATCTCCAAGGAACAAACAAAAAGGGGATAATGTGCTAGTTGCAGCAATCCTTCTACCCCAACATGGAACTACTTTATCATGGCTTCAACAATGCTTAGAAATTCTTCACTTCAATGCTTATAAACAGATTGCAAATAGCCACACTCCAAATTTTCATGTCCAAGTTTTTATGTTTCAATCCATATTTTGTTGTCTCCATAGTCATAATTAAGGGGCCCTCATAGCCTGATCAAGAAAATGCCACTGAAATTGCCTTTCTTGCTATCTCTCTTTAGATCAGAGTTCCTTTGTATTTCTCTGCTTCTCCTTAAGTTATTGAGCTATATTCGACAGCAAAATATTCTCCTTTCAATAGTCTTTTGATGAGCCATGTTTTCCTTGTGTTCCTGTAAAGGTTTCTGCAAGTTATCTCCACTAGTTGATTTTGATATCCAATCGGTGACTGTCTTTTAAATTATTTTTACTAATTGGTATCTTTTTGCAATGCTTCAGTTTTGTTAGATGTTGCCAACTACTCTTGCTTCATGCTTCATTCCCAGATGTATCTGTTTGTTTGAAGGTTGCCTCTATTTGTGTCCATAATATACCTGTTCTCACATCAAATCCCTGAGTCAAAACATTTAACATCTGTAATATCAGCACCATAGTTATTTGCCCTATTTCTCTAGTATTAGATGACCTTCTCTGTTGCTCCAGTTACTACTTAGTGATCAAGTGGAGAACATCTTCAACAATAGTTCAAAGAATAGTTAAGAGATCAATTCTTCAATGGAGTGCTCCTAAGAGATGATCTTTATCAAAGAATGATTTTTAATATAGCTCAATAAGGATTTCATAAGGACCCTTTCACAAATAGCTTCTGCAATAATGATCAAGAATCACAGGCTCCCCCTAATTGTATGCATCATCTCTTTTGGTAAAGTCTTCCCATCAAATGCTTAGATTGTCAAAAATCAGGCCAATAACATGTGTCGTTGGCTAGAGAGTTCAAGGGACTTTCGAATTGTATTTGCTTCCTTCTCCATACTTGTGTAACTTTCTTCTTTTCCATGGTTCTAGCTTGTGTAAGAGCCCAAGTTAAGTTATAATCACGTGCCATATGACCAATGTTATGACACTTGAAGCATTCTACATTGTTCATGAATAAGAATTCAAGATTTCTTCCTGTAAAATTGTTCCTTGGAGATTGTTAGGGACCATAATATCTAGAAGGATCGTGTCTCAGAACTACTTTATCATGGCTTCAACAATGCTTAGAGATTCTTCACTTCAATGCTTCTAAACATATTGCAAATAGCCACACACCAAATGTTCAAGTCCAAGTTTTTATGTTTCAATCCATATTTTATTGTCTCCACAGTCATAATTAAGGGGCCTTCATAGCCCGATCAAGAAAATGCCACTGAAATTGCCTTTCTTGCTATCTCTCTTTAGATCAGACTTCCTTTGTATTTCTCTGCTTCTCCTTAAGTTATTGAGCTATATTCGACTGCAAAACATTCTCCTTTCTATAGTCTTTTGATGAGCCGTGTTTTCCTTGTGTTCTTGTAAAGGTTTTTGCAAGTTATCTTCACTAGTTGATTTTGATATCCAATCTGTGACTGTCTTTTAAATCCTTTTTACTGATTGGCATCTTTTTGCAATGCTTCAATTTTGTTAGATGCTACCAACTACTCTTGCTTCATGCTTCATTCCCAGATGTATCTGTTTGTTTGAAGGTTGCCTCTATTTGTGTCCATAATCTACCTGTTCTCACATCAAATCCCTGAGTCAAAACATTTAACATTTGTAATATCAGCACCATAGTTATTTTCCCTATTTCTCTAGTATTAGATGACCTTCTCTATTGCTCCAGTTACTACTTAGTGATCAAGTGGAGAACATCTTCAACAATAGTTCAAAGAATAGTTAAGAGATCAATTCTTCAATGCAATGCTCCTGAGAGATGATCTTTATCAAAGAATGATTTTTAATATAGCTCAATAAGGATTTCATAAGGACCCTTTCACGAATAGCTTCTACAATAATGATCAAGAATCACAGGCTCCCCCTAATTGTATGCATCATCTCTTTTGGCAGAGTCTTCCCATCAAATGCTTAGATTGTCAAAAATCAGGCCAATAACATGTGTTGTTGGCTGAAAAGTTCAAGGAACTTTCAAATTGTATTTGCTTCCTTCTCCATACTTGTGTAACTTTCTTCTTTTCCATGGTTCTAGCTTGTGTAAGAGCCCAAGTTAAGTTACAATCACGTGCCATATGACCAATGTTATGACACTTGAAGCATTCTACATTGTTCATGAATAAGAATTCATGATTTCTTCCTGCAAAATTGTTCCTTGGAGATTGTTGGGGACCATAATATCTATCTTTATGATAGATATGGGGACCATAATATCTATCTTTATGATATTCTTTACAATCTTTTGCCATGTGACCAAAGTTTGTACAAGAATAACAATAACCAAGAAATATACTTTGGTACCTGGGAGATGGAGATTTCATTGATGTACTTCTGAAGTCTTTTTGTCTTGACATCCTTTGATGATAACCATTGCTTCTAGCATTCTTGACATTATCTATATTTCTTCTTGGAGCAGGATTTCTCCCATTGTTGCCTTGATTTTTCTCCTTGCCTTTGCTGGAACTAGGAGCATCACCATCTCTTTCTGGCTTCTTCACATCCTTTTTGTTTGAAGCATTATCATTCTTGTTTGAGGGTTCACCTACATACCCGAGACCTGATTTATCAAATGGACATCTTTGATGGTTGAGCATGTCATCCAAGGCTTAAGAGCTCTTCAAGGTTTTGTTCATCCCTTCAACCTTTTCCTTGAGGAAGACAATTCCTTCTTCCAATCTTTCACACTCATTATTCTTATTAGCAAGTTGTTTCTCAGTTTCTTCCTTGATATGAGCAGCTTCCTTTGCTTTTATTTTAAGGGAGATGATATCTAACTTCATTTTGAAGATTTCTTCATTTTTCTTTGCTAAACTACTCTCCATTCCTTCCTTGATCCTTGTAGCTTTACATGTTTCGGCCTTGAGAAGTTTGATGTTAGATTTTAATTTGAAAATTTCTTCATCCTTTGCTTTTAATTGACATATCCTGGTGTTTCTCTCCTTTTCTACTTCATCAACCTGTTCTTCTATGATTTCCAATGCTTCCATTGTCTTCTCAGCTCCTTTTGCTAACTTTCTTGCTTCTTGTAGTTGAGATTTGAGAGAGGAGACCTCTACCTTGTACTGACCAATCTCTTCTTCAAGTTTGTACAAGTTCTTATGCCTTTGTTCAAGTTGACTTGACAAGGTGTCTTCCCGTTTCTTTGCTTTATCCAATTGATTTTTCATGGATATGACTTCTTCATGCTACTTTCTTTTGCTTTGATGAGATTCCTTCTTAAGCTTCACAAGCTCTTCATCCCTTTCTTGTACTTGAAGCTTGACAAGGTCAACTTTCTTCCTTGTTTGGTCTTGGTCACCAGCTAGTGCTTTCTTCTTAAGTTCCTCATTTTCCTTTTTCAAATTGATAATCTCTTTCATGGCAGCCATAAGTTGAGCGAGGATATCTTCTACAAAATCTTTTTTATTCTCTTCATCTTCTACGTCTTCTTTAACCTTGATGTCATCATTCTCACTTTCAACTTCTATGACGGGTTCTGGATTTTCTTCTTGAGTTCTATCATCTTCTTGACCGAAGGTCATGGTCAATGCTCCTTTTGAGTGATGGTCATGGAATTTGTCCAATATACCCTTTGCTGACAAAACATTTTCCTAAATTGTTCTTTATAGAATCTGGTAGCCCATTCAAGATTGCCTTCATTGCTTTTTCATTGTACTCCTTGGATTCTCCATCCAACATACTCCTTGGATTCTCCATCCAACATGTTATCAACAACCAGCGATTTCCAGATTTCAATGGCTTGAGTCTTTAAGAAATTCCTCATTCTTGCTTCCCATATATTAAAATTTCCATTGAACCATGGAGCCTTCTCAAATTGATTGTCTTCTATTTTAGTGGAAGAGGGAGACACATCCTTAGGAGGATTGGAGACTTTCTTCCTTAACTTCACCATTTGTGTTCTAAAGATCAACCTTCAAGCTGTTAGGCTTTGAATGAAGGTATTAGCTCTGATACCAATTGCTGGAAATACTAAGAGGGGGGTGAATCAGTATTTCTTTTCAATTGTTATTTTACCAGTTAAAACATTTATATTCAGAACACAAGATGAACAACAAGAATAAATGCTTTTATTAATATAACATTTGCAATAAAATAGATACAATATATATATGATTCCAATCTGTTGCCAAGCACCAACTTGTACTTTTGTGAGGCTCCAACCTCCAAAGAACCAACTCTGTTTTGTCAAGGCACCAACCTTGGACTTGGGGGCACCAACTCTCAAGATACCAATCCTTCCAGTTTTGAGGCACCAACCTCAAGGGCTCCAACCCTCTGCTGCAAACTGTCTGGATCTATTTTTTCAAGGTATCAACCTTGGATATAGGAGCACCAACTCCAAGGACACCAATCCTTCAAAATTTTGAGGCGCCAACCCCAAGGTCTCCAACCCTCTTTTCAAGGCATGTTTGATAGTAATGTTCTGCTCTCATAACTCTTCTTTATTGAGTTTTGTCTGTTTACAACTCCACTGTAGTCTCCAAGCTACAGCATCAATGGCAATCAATCTTCATATGAAGAATTCTATACAACTCTTCATACTGTCCACGCAGAGTCTGCAATAGCCATCATGATCTCTAATAATGTCTTCACACCGCTTTAGTGAGTCTACTATTAGCTTCACTAAGCTCTGATTAATTCATCACTAGTCTGAGCCTTTCATAGGTTAGCCCGATCAACAGAGTTTCTCATCCATCGGCTTCCTCCTATCCTGCTGGACCTTCGGCTTCCTCTTGTCCTGCTGTACCTTCGGCTTCCTCCTGTCCTGCTAGACCTATCACTGCCTCTGTTTCTTCCAGCTTTCCAACCTCTAAACTTTCCTTGTTCTCTGTTTTATATGTCTGATATGCTTGACCTTTGGCTTCCTCCTTGCTCACTTGAGCTTCGGCTTCCTCAACGCTCGCTCGACCTTTAGGCTTCCCTCCTCCGGTCACTTTAGCTTCCTCTTCGCTCGCTCGTCCATCTACGCTCGCTTGATTTTTCGGATTCCCAGTCCATGGCTTCCTTTGTCTATTCAAGTGTTCCAATACTCATAGGACATGTAAATGCGGAAGAGAGGTCGTATTATAATAATATTGCATATTAAAGAAATAAATATATCAGAGAGGCCCCCCTTTTTTCCAATATTCATACAATGGACCCAAACCTATCGGAAGTGTTTATTTGACTTTAAGCCTCAGGAAACACATTTATCGAAACCACAGGAATACACCGAAATACACCCTCCGAACACATAAGGCCGGACTTTAAATGCATTGCGCCTGCATCTATAATTTCATTGGGTCCGCTCCTCCACAACTTTATCGCAATCGGAAAATTTGCACATAACATAGCCAATTCCCCTATACCCAGACGCAATATTATTATAAATTTTTTTTAATAACTCCATCGGGTCCATATATATATCACAATTGATGCTTTCAATGTGGCAAGGCTTTAAGCCTTTAAACCTAGAACCATACAACATATCTTCTGACGTGAGGGACGCGATATTATAATAGGATGCATTACAATGGAGTAGTGGGTCCGCGGTATTATCGCAATCAGAGTTTTAACGTGACAAGGCCTTAAACACTGCGATACATAACTCCTGATACGGCGGGCGATATACCATTAGGGCACGATATAATAGGACCATTGGGTCTGCAACTGTATATTGCAATCAGTTGTTTCGAAGGCCTAACTGATCATCCAAAGTTTTTCGAAGGGAAGGGAAGACCCGAACTGGCGAGCATGCTTTCATGGAGTTCAACTCTGTTGCCTGATCGATCCCCTACTTCAAGTTGTTAACCTGGGGTGAAGGATGGAGCCTCCGGGCTGGCCTAACTGTTTTGTCTCTTGGCTGGCTAGTTCCGGCTGGCTGGTTGGAGGTAGTAAAAAGACAGGTTGGAATTCGTGTGGGTCCGTGTGTCTATCCCTACCTAAAGAAAGGGTGTCCAGCCTGTACGATAATGCCAATTAATCAATTTGGGTGATCGCCAGACCATTCATCTTTGTATATGATATTATTGGCATCCCGTTAAGACTTATGATATGATAATTTCGATGAGGCAGACGTGATATGATATTAAAAGGTTGTTAATATATCCGTCAGGTCCATAGCTTATCGCATTCGGCAGTGTTCCCTTGTTACCTCTCTTCAAGACTTGCGATTGCTGCGGGTGCGATATTACAATAGAGCATATTTTTATGGATCCGTAATACATATCGCAGTCGAGGGATTCAATGTGAAATGTAATAAAGCAATTAAGCCACCGATATTGATTTTTCGCAGTATTCCTTAGCGATCCTTCATCGTTGATCTGCTCATGATCCGACGGTCAACACTTAACCCGATCAACCCAGAACTGTCCATTAATCCTTCGTCGTCGATCAACCCACGTTGGATCCAATGGCCTGCATGAATTTTGGGTGAGCAGTTTGCAAGGGAAATAACCACCTAAAAAAGTGGTTTTCTCTCTCCACCTGAGTGCTACGTGTTTCCCATTGAATGGAATTGGGCGCTCTCCAATAAATACCACTTATCGCTTAGCGTCCACCCAAAAACCACTGCCACTGTTACAAATCCACCTTTTGGAATATAACCACGTGCATTCACTTTGACTTTAACCCGATATATGTGGTTATATACTTTAACCCGATATATACTCCTCCATTCTTTTCTGGTCTGATATGACTCCGTGATGGCTTTTGATACACTGCTCCAATAGCTCTTCTCTGATATTCCTCCGATATCGCATGATATGGCTCCTCCGTTAACTGCTCTTCCGCTGGCTTCTCCTCTTGATGTGTGTTCCTCTTTGTCCCTTCTAATGAACAATATGGCTCCTCTGTTAACTGCTCTTCCGTTGGCTTCTCCTCTGATGTGTGTTCCTCTTCTGATGGTTTCCCTGATGGCTTTGCTCCTTAGCTTCTTGCTCTTGTTTCTTCATGGATCTATTCTGCTTCTCCTTGGCTTCTTGCTCCTATTTCTTCATGGATCTACTCTACTTGGCTTCACATCATTGTTTACTATCCAGAATATTGCCATATTGACATCAATGAAAACTTAGATTAACAGAAGCTCATGCTGCTGGGAGGGCCAAAAATTTCAAACCTGTAGTAGAGGCCGAAATTATGTTTATAAGATTGAAATTGTGTTGTTGGAAGAGATTTGACTAGGTTCGGCTTCAACAAAAGGATGCACATCATCAAGGAGGTTGGACTTGGTCTAAAGGTCTTGAAATTCGTCAATTGAAGAATGTATGAGAAGAGAAGAGATTATGGGTTTCCCTCTCAGGTGGAGAGGTTTTAGCCCTGGCTTGCAGTCTATATCCCGTGTTCTTGTGTACTATTGTTCTTATTATTTTGATAGTTGTTTGATGATAAAGAAAAAAACATAATAATAAGTGAAGAAGCTAAAAGATATCACAAGCAATTATCAAGTAAAGAGAAAGTATCTTAACTATTGCCCTATAGATTTCTCAGCATGGTTGTAGAGCTAAGGTTCACTAAGGGCATAATGAAGATCTTTACTACACTTAAGAAGTTCCTAAAGAAGTGTACAAAGGTGGCAAGTCAACTCAAGAAGGGCATCAAAGAAGTATGTGACCTCCTATTTTCTTTTATGAAGGACGTAAGCAAGACATCTACAAAGGATGAAGGACTATTCTCAGCTCTCACTGGCACATTTCAAGATGATAATATTTAGGTGATCGATAGTGGAGCATCAAGACATGGGATTAGTCAACACAAGCAATTAGAGACATTATCAAAAGGAAAATCCTATTACTCCATAGAGCTTAGTGACAATAAAAGATACTTTGTGAGAGGAATTGGATCAACTTCATGTGAGTTCGTGAATGGAGGAAACATTCATCTCAACAATTATATCTTATTTGTTCAAGGTTTGCACAAGAATTTACTTTCCATTTCATGTCTATACGACAAGGGTGATATAGTTGCTTTCATTGATGGAAAGGTTGTAGTATGGGGTAAAAACTCAAGCATAGAAGATTTAAGAATGATTGGGATCCATGAAGGAAGACTTTACAAATTGTTAACTCCCCTCACTCAAGCTTTGGTTCACATTGAAGTTAGCCCATGTGAACTATGTCATAGAAGATTTGGTCATTTTCACTACAAAATCTTACCAACCCTAAATTCAATAGTGAATGGCATCCCCAAACTAAAAGAAGATCATGAAGGAATATGCAAGGGATGTGCATTGGGTAAAAAAACCAAGAGACCAATTGGAAGTTGTGCTTCAAGGTCAAAAGAAGTGTTGGATCTTATTCATTCTGATGTTTGTGGTCCTATGACTCTAAAGTCACTTGGAGGTCATCTATATTATGTCACATTCATAAATGAGCATTCAAGGAAAACTTGGGTTACTTAATGAAATCCAAAGATGAAGTATTTATCAAATTTCAAGAATTCAAAGTTGAAGTAGAGAACTTTACAGAAAGGGGAATCAAGATATTAAGGTATGATAATGGAGGAGAATACATGTCCAAGGAAATTATAGCCTTCTCTAAGGAGTCTAGGATTAAGAGGGAGTTGATAGTCCCATATAATCCCAAGCAAAATGGAGCTGCATAATGAAAGAATTGGTCCATTGAAGAAAGTGTAAAAGTTATACTACATGATCAAGATTTGCTGAAATTTCATTAGGGGAATTTTGAGGTCTAAAATGGGCCTCCTAAGGAAATTATAAAATAATAGTGGAAATAATCAAATAAGATTAGATTGCATCATCAAATTTTAGAGGAAAAAAAGAAAAAACTATTTTTCCAACTTATCTCTTTACGGGTTTACTCAAATTTCAAGCAGAAACACTCGTTGGACGCAGAATTTGATTCCCATCCAAAGAGTACATGTGTTTCATACTTTCAATGGACCATACTACACAAAAAATGAGAAATACATGAAAAATGTGATTGCAATCACGTTTTTTTCATGTATTTCTCATTTTTCGAGTAGCAGGGTCCGTCAAAAGTATGCAACATGGGTACTCCTTGGATGGGGAATTAAATTTTACATCCAACGAGTATTCCCACTTGAAATTTGAGAAAAACCTTGGGGAGAGAAGTTGAAAATACGAGTTGAAAAAGTAGCTTTATTATTTTATTATGTTTTAATCTTTTCACTTTTTTTTACTTCTGAAATGGTGAATCATTCCCCATGGTTGACATCATCATCTTGAATCCTATTGGTTCTTATAAAGTTTATTTTGGTTGTACATTTTTCTTAGGAGGCCCATTTTAGACCTCAAAATTCCCCTAATGATGTGGGGTGAAGCTATGAAGACAATTGTATACATACAAAATCAAAGTCCCCACATGTCACTAGATAACATGTCTCCTGAATAAGCATTCACTGGGAAGAAACCAAGCATGGATCATCTCTGAATTTTTGGCTGTCATGTCTATATTCATATACTAAAGGACAAGAGAAAGAAGTTGGATCCATTAGGCATGAAGAGACATTTGTTGGCTACAATAATTCTTCTAAGGCTTATTGGATCTACATAAAAGGACATCAAATAGAAGTCAATCGAGATGTGATATTTGACCAAAGTATTGCATTCAAGAAATCAAAGGATCTCCCTATGGACTCCGATGATGAACTTCCAATATTTGAATAGGAAGTTACGAGGGAGGAAGACAAATCAAATCATGAAGATGAAGGTCCCAGTGAACCTATACAATGTGTGGTAATCCACGAGACTAGAAAGAGACCTAACTGGTTGAAATCTGCTCTATTAGATGCAAAGGGTCATGGAGCGGCTAAAGGTACATTTAGAGAAAGCAAGAAGACCAAAGGATATTCAGGGTATTCAATGTATATGAGAAAGTTAATAGAAGCAGAGCCATCCATATTTGAAGAAATTGTCAATCATCAAGAATGGAAAGATGCCATGAATGAAGAATAGCAATAGATAATGAAGAATGTGGTTTGGGAGATCGTACCTAGGCCTGAAGACAAGTTTGTGGTAACTTCCAAGTGGCTTTACAAGATTAAACATGCGACAGATGGAAGTATTGATAAGTATAAGGCAAGATTTTTGGCTAGGGGCTTCTCTCAATAAGAAGGCATTGATTATGAAGAGACATTTGTTCCAACAACAAGGTAGACTACATTCTTGAATGTCACAATTGATGAAGAAGTCTATATAGAGAAACTCTTGGGATTTGAAGTCAAAGATAGAGATACTTATGTTTACAAGTTAAAGAAGGCATTATATAGTCTTAAACAAGCACCAAGGGCATGGTATGCTAGGATGGATGCACACCTACAAAAATTGGGCTTCACAAAGAGTTCTTATGATCTAAATCTCTACATCAAAGTTGTGAAAGATGAGCCTTTGATTATTATTCTATATGTGGATGATCTTCTCTTGACAGGTGTAGAAGGTTGAATCCAAGAATGCAAGAAGCAGCTAGAAACATAATCCAATATGAAGGATCTTGGGCTGATGCACTACTATTTGGGACTAGAAATCTGGCAAGGACATGATGAGATCTATCTAGGTCAAGGGAAGTATGTGATCAAGATGTTGAAGAGGTTTGACAAGATGGATTGCAAACCAATAACAACCCCTATGATCACAAACTTAAAAAGACTAAGGAGTTCTGAATCAAACCCAATGGATCCAACCAGGTATAGACAATTAATTGGCTCACTGATGTACTTGGTGAATACTCAACCAGACATATTTTTGTGGTAAATCTTTTCAATCAGTTCCAAGTTGAGTCGAAACATGACCATTGGATAGCAGCCAAGCACATTATGAGATATCTGCAAGGTACAATCCACTACTTCCTGAAATTTGAAAGGAGGAACGATGTCCACTTGATTGGATATACAGATTTCGACTGGGAAGGAAATGAGCAAAATGGAGGGAACACTACAGGAGGATGTTTTAGTTTGGGATCCTCGATGATCTCATGGATGAGCAGAAAGCAAGAATCAATTGCTTTGAGTAGTGCTAAAGTTGAATATACTGCACCCTGTGAAGTAAGGAGAGAAGTTGCCTTGTTGAGGAAGTTGTTATTCAATTTGTTTGAAGGACCAATGGGCCCTACAATGATACATTGTGACAACACTAGTTGTATAAGGTTGTCTAAAGACCCAGTGTTTTTGTAACGAACAAAATACATATACGCAAAAGACTACTTCAGAAGATATGAAATATATAAACATCCATGACAGGCCAATTATATACTATAGAAGAATATTTGAATACAAGTGATATGATTAAGTTACAAATGAGGGTCTACTTTATATACCCAAACAAGTACCTTTTCACGAATGGTCATGTCTTTAAGGACATGCCTCTTGATTAATTAATTACTATTTAATTATCTATTCCTTATTATTATATTTATATTTTATTCATAACATTGTCTTCCTCTTCAATAAACGTTGTCCTCAAAGATTATTGTTGACGAGGTGTATTAGCTGTTTCTTTTTCTTTTAATCTTTTCACATTTTTTGGAACTCTTCGAATTCTTGGAGTTGTCATCTTCGTTGATACAAGATGATAGGATCTTTTGAGAGATAAACAAAGCTTTTGCACTAATAAGGGATCTAACCATCCTAAATCAATCTTTTATGGAATCTTGTGGTTACTGAAAACTTGAGATGGATTTTTATCACAAGATCGAATTATGGTGACATCGACTTTCTTAGGAACATATGTCACTTGTTTCTGGTTGAGATATTTGCTTTTATAATTTGGATAGCGATAAGGATTTCTTGAGATGTGATCTCTCAATTTGTTTGTGGTAATTTTATGGTTTATTGAAGGAATCTGATTTCTTTCATGTGCAAAAGTCACTTGATTAACTGTGAAATATTCACTTGAAATTTTCGTTGTTTGAACCATAGTATTCAAAACTGGCCTAGCTAACAGGTTACCGGTCTAACCGGTCGGTTAGCAGCCCCACCGGTTGGAACCGGTCAAAAAACCCAGTCAGACACCCTTTGTGGCAAAAAGAGGTAGCTAATTAGCTGCCTTTTTTTGCCATAGAGGGTGTGTGACCAGAATTTTTAACCGATTCCAACCGGTGGGCCTGCTAACCGGCCAGTTAGACCAGTAACTGGTTAGCTAGGCCGGTTAGGAGGTAAGCCCATCGTGAGCCCATTCAACGCATTTTTCAATGTGTTTTAGGGGTTTTGGAGGGAAGCTAAGGGTGCTTTCCCTCCAAAAACACCCTCTCTAAGCCTTTAAGAGGCCCCTCTCCCTCTCATTTGTCTCACACATCTGATTTGGAGTGTTTATTAGTGTTTGTGAGTTTATTTGTGAGCTTGGAGAGTGTTGAGTTTTTTCTGGAGTAGTCATCTTGGAGTTGGAGTTGGAGCTATTTTGGAGATAGTTTGTAGTTGTCAGTGGAGTTGCCATCTTCAAGAGGAGGCTAAGGAAGCTAGTTTGCATTTCTAGGTAAGGATTTTCACTTGAGAATTCCTCATTTGACTGTTGTCCATGAATTAATTTTTTTTATGTGTTACAAATTTATAAACTTCTCACTTCTATCATCTATGCTATCAAATCTCTAGCTCTATGCTATCAAATTTTGTATCTTGCATGTGCATTTGTTTTCCTACATTTAGCTTTGGTTTTCCATGTTGCTTAGCTGCAATTTTCTTTTTAAATGGCAGATTTCTTTGCAAATTGTTATTATTTCAAGCAAACATGACTCCAAAAGGAAAGGACAGTGCATGGGCTCATTGTGATGTAATTGATAGAAAAATGATATGCAAATTATGCCATAAATCTATTGAAGGTGGGGGTATTCTTAGATTGAAACAACACTTGGTTGAGATAAGAGGCCAAGTAAAGCCATGTGATGCACCAAATGCAGTGTTAGGTCCTATTAGGGCAGAATACATTTCCAAGCTTGAAAAGTTTTATGACGATAAGGATAGGGAGAAGGCCATCCAAGATGACATTGCAAGGAAGAGGGAATTATTAGAAGCCATGAAAGAGAGTGGGTATGATTATTATGAGATTCAAAACTCCTCTTCTATCCCTTCCACCAATGACCCCTTTCACGATGTTCATCCTTCTTTTGGCCAACCATCAAAAGGAACAAAGAGAACAAACATCCAAAGTTTTTTCTCATCTTCTGCCAACATTGTCTCTTCTAATCCCACTTCCTCCCAACCAAGTTGTCAACTCACTTTGGATCAACATTGGAAAAAACAATGCAAAGAAACTTCTCATCAATACATTGCTATATGGTGGTATGATTCAAATATCCCATTTAATGCTGCTCGCTCACCTTATTACCAAGCTATGTGGGACTTTTTTATAGCTGCAGGAAAAGGCTTCAAAGGCCCTAGTCTGCATGACTTGAGGGGAGCTCTTTTGCAAAAAGAGATATCTTCCATTGATGAGTATTTGGTTGAGTTTAAAGATTCATGGCTCAAAACAGGTTGTTCCATCATGTCAGATGGATGGACCGATGGAAAGAACCGCACTATCATTAATTTCATTGTTTCTTGCCCTCAAGGAACCATGTTTTTGAAATCAGTTGATGCATCTGATAAGGTGAAGGATGCAGCCCTTCTATTTGAGATTTTGGATAGCATTATTCAAGAAGTTGGGGAGCAGCATGTTCTGCAGGTCGTCACCGATAATGCCTCAAACTATGTTCTTGCTGGAAAGATGCTTGAGACCAAATATAAAACCATATTTTGGACTCCATGCGCTGCACATTGCATAGACCTCATGCTTGATGATATAGGCAAAGTGGAGTGGGTAAAAAACATTGTAGAGCATGCCAAGTGCATTACAAAATACATTTACAACCACTCATGGGTATTGAACCTAATGAGGAAAAACACTGGGGGAAAAGAGCTTGTTAGGCCTGCAATTTCAAGATTTGCAACTCACTTCCTTACGTTGCAATGTCTCAATGGTCAACATAATAACTTGCAAAAAATGTTTTCCTCTGAAGAATGGTCTGAATCTCGGTGGACTCGTAGACCAGATGGAAAAGACAACAAAAAGGAAGTGTTAGACAGTTATTTTTTTAAAAGGTCTATAGAGCTTGTGAAAATTACTGAGCCCCTTGTTAAGGTGCTAAGGATGGTGGATGGGGAAAAATTGGCCATGGGCTACATTTATGAGGCTATGGACCAGCCAAAGGAGCAGATACGGGCAGCTTACAAGCACAGGTTAGCTAAATATGGTTGTATATGGGAGATCATTGATAACAGATGGAACAATAAAATCCATCGTCCTATAGATGCAGTTGGGTATTTTTTGAACCCAAAGTATCATTATAAAAATTGGCTAGGAGATCTGCATGATGGGGAGGTCAGAGCTGGATTGATTGATTGCTTGGAGCGCATGGTCCCTAGCCATGCAGACTAGTTGGAAATACATAGACAACTCACTGTTTTCATTATGGCAAGTGTTACTTTTGGCAAAAACTTGGCAAAGATGGCAAGAGATGTGGACCAACCAGGTAAGTAATTCCAATTTCCAATTTTTTTTGCTTTTCAAGTTAAAATTGTTTACGTTTTTTACAATTCAAATTATAAACTAAGTTACTACTATCTTTTTCTTTGCAGCACATTGGTGGGAGCCATTTGGTGGTTAGTGTTCTCAATTACAAAGGTTTGCAATTAGATTCCTCAGTCAAATTTGCAGTGCTTCAGGTTGTGAACGCAATTGGTCTATTTTTGAGCGCATACACACGAAGAAGACAAACCGTTTGGAACAAAAACGATTAAATGATCTTGCTTTCGTGCAATACAACCTTCGACTGAGGAGGAATCGAATGATGAGCAAAACACCTGATCTAGATCCCACTGTGTTGGATGATATTGATCCAACATCAGAATGGGTGGAGGAGACTAAAGATCCTGTGTTTGAGGCCGATTGATGAAACAGATTATGTGGCGGCATCAAAACCAGGATCAGTAGTGGCATCAAGGAAAGTCAAAGAACCAATGGAAGGCACTAGTCGTGCAGGTTGACAAACTTGTGCTTCCATTAGGTCCACTTCTATTGTTATTGGTGGCAATGATACTGAGGTTGTAGATCACGCTGAGGCATCCTCAGAGTCTGAACCAAATGATGTCTATGTAGCTCCTGATGATGATCATGTGGCTAGTAGTGGTGATGAACTTAATGATTGATCATGTGTACACTATAGACTTGTAGTAGGCCAATGGTCTCATAGCTTGCAGCATTGTTTTTGGAATTTATAGGCCATTTAGAGCCTCATTGCTTATGTATTTCGTTATTTTGTCGATGATATGTATTGCACTCGGTGCCATTTTGATATATTCACCTTTACATGGTATATAAATGAGCAAACTTTGCATATTTTGTCTCTATTGGCTTGGAATTATGGTTTTAAATCTTAAAAATAGTTTTGTTTCATTAAAAATTAATTATTTAATGTATTTTTTTTAAATTGGTTTGTTTAGACCAAACCAGTCTTGGTTAGACCGGTTCCGGTCGGTAAACCGATTCATCAAGTGGACCAGTCTGGTCACCGATTCCGGTTTTAAAAACACTGGTTTGAATTGCAACTTCTGAGTACATCTTTGCTTCAACTAGTTTATCCTCTTCTTGAATTGTGATATTGACTAGATCAATATTCGTTCCCTTATCTTCAACTTGGACAGTTACGACTGGGAATTTCAATACTTCTTGAATAAGTTGTTATAACTTGTCTTTTAACAAATTTTTGTCACTTTTAAGCATTTTTGTTTGCATAAGAAGGTTTGATTATGATTATTTAGACGTGAAAGCTTTTCATTTTCTAAATTGATGACTTTAGCCTTAATATCCATCTTTCCATCTTTTAAACTTTTGATTTGTTATAATAAATTTTTATTAAGGTTCTTTAAACGTAAATTTTATTCTTCTTGTTTGAATAGGTGCTTCTTGAATTCCTTCTTTGTGACCTTATTCTTCTTGACTTGTGCAATTAATTTTTCAACGTTGTCCTTAAGATGAGAAATTTCTCCGTCCTTTTCCATTACTTCTTTGTAATGCATATTCGCAAGATCTTCGTATTCTTGTTGTACCGCTTTCTTGTTTTACCAAAGTTAGGTTATTTTGTCTTTCTCTTGATCTTTCAACTGTATTTTCTCAGTACAATGGGTTACATTGTTTTGTAGGAGTGATGATGGGCATTCCACTTGCAATTTGAATTCCATTTTCTTCTCTTATTAAAATTTGCATGTTGTCGCTCATATATTGTTATTAATTATTTTATATCGCTTGCTATTGATTGTTTTTATGCATCACTTAGAGATTCGACTAAGGTAAAAGTTTTGTAACACTTTGCACAAACTACATTTTTATTTCTGAATGACTCTTGACAATTAAAATATCCTTTGAAAAAAAAGACATTTTGAAAAAAAATCGTTGTTCTTCATGAAAATCATATTTTTACCTTCTTCTTTTTTCTCCTTCAAAGATCAAATCCTTTTGTCTTTATCAATAAATTTATTAAACAATATTATCAATAAATTTATTAAACAATATTTTGATTAAGACTGCTTCTTCTTTTTTTTTTTGGGTAAAAACCCCACTTCTTCACCATGTATATATCATGTCTCTTTTTTTTCTTTTTTCTTTTTTAATTTAATTAAATATACTCTTTTTCTTTTAAAAGAAAGTAAAATACCTCCACTTTATCTATGTGAAACGTATCTTAGACAATTAAACCTTTCTAATATGTCTTACATTTTCAACTTTTAAATGAATTTTATTTGCGGTTTACCTTTCTCTTTTGATTAATCAACCAAGAAGTGTGTTGTATGGTTTTGAAAGGTTGCAATTATTTCTAACTCCGACTTTTTTGAATGGCACAACGTCACAAAAAAAATTAATTATTTTGTGGTTGACTACGAATTAATCAACCAAAAGGTGTGTTGTATGGTTTTGAAAGCTTGTGATTGTTTCTAAATCCGACTTTTTTGAATGGCACAACGGCCTCACAAAAAAGTATTTATTTATTTTGTGGTTGACTACTCGTAAAGTACATCTGAGACAGATTTGTATAAATTTCAACTAATGTGGTCATACGAAACGATAATAGAGTTTGGAGATTCGATGGTTGGATTTCCAGAACGATTGGATCGTGTTGGCTCTTTTGTTATTTTTATAAATCAAAACATATGGTTGTACGGACAACCTTGGAGGCGCCAGCGATTTGTGTAGACAATTTTTGTTATACAATTTGACAATGATTGATCGACTTCGACTTAGCACTGTATGGTGATGTCTATTGTTGTTGTTGAATGCAAACATTTGCACCCAAATTTGTCTCTCGGAAACCACAATTTGCAAATTGGTTGTACAAATTGTTGAGTGTACGATTGTACAATAGATTGTCACTTCTCAAATGTAATTATTCTATTCATTCAGATTGTTCATTATTACATACAAGAGGGGAGACTGTTCAGCGTATCTCCCGATGACTCTCCATTTCCTCTATTATTTATTTACACTAATTACATCTGTTCACCCAATCCCTATGATTAAGTGTCAACATTCCCCTCCTTAATCTGAAGGAATGTTGGTGAGTCTGATGAAAGGTGATTTTGGGGTATACCAATTTCCCTTTTATAAATTTCGACATTGAGGCTTGTGCGTTATGGCCCACAAACCTATCGGAAACGTTTAAATAGCACTTTGGCCTTAAAGCCGGGACCATACACTTATTTGGATTTTTCTATAAAAACCGGAACACATCATTTTAACACAATACAAAGGAATACACTGATACCCGACCCAAACACTTAAGGCCAGACTTCAAAATCTATAAGCCCGCATCCATAATTATCGTCGGGTCCACTCATTGCCCCTTCACATTATCGCATGTTGCTTCACTTTCTCCGATCGTCAATCGGCTTCATTGGCGTATCGGCATTTCGGCACATCGGCACCCCACAGTCCACCAATCCCTGACCTCCCCGAAATGCGATCAGTGATCATATCTAGACCGTCTATCTAGTACTCGATCTAAAGTTGCGATTAAATCGCATATCACAACTGCTTTGGATCTCCGATCGCAGATCACACAACTTGCACGACAATCCTCCGCCATTCATCTCCCCCAAATGGATCCAACGGTTCACAAAGATTTCGGGTGCACAATTAGCACGAGGATTAACTGCCCAGAAAGCGGTTTCCTCTCTCCTCCTTGTTGCTACGTGTCATTTGATGAGTGGAACCGGGTGCTCACCCTTCAATACCACTTATGGGTCTGAGGCCGCCCGAAATACCACTTCCATTGTTTAAAACTACTTTCCTCGCACACTAACACTCATGCATCTAAGTTTCGCGATGACCGTTGATCTATGAGATCCGACGGCTTAGATCTACTTCCGGTTCTCTTCACCTTCTGCCATCACTGTTCGTCGATCTAAATGATCTGACAGTTCCTGTTCCTTTCTGCCCACGTTGTTGATCTTCTGTTATTTGATGGATCTCTGCACTTAGCACAGATCTGCCACACTCTGTTAACACACAACACAACAATTAAATCGATATCATTGGATCGCCATCGATCATACACTGATCGATGGTCAATCAAACCTGCAACACTGGAACATTCAGACTATTTATGAAACAACACACAGACTCACAAATTCAACACTGAAACACACTTTTCTATTATACACAGACGATTAGAAGCTAAGGCATTTTAGCCTTAGAACAAACTCCCTCTCGACTACATTGTATCTATCTCTGTTTTCACAATTTTCTGTATATTTCTCTA
>APFE030028219.1:4363-31040 GCA_000404065.3 Pinus taeda | reverse complement strand
TTCGCCATGCTCCACTTCTTGAATTGTTCAGGTCCCTCTGTAGTAATGTCTCAGCTCAGGTCCCTCTGCAATGCTTATGAAATGTTGTGTTACCCTTGACAGGTTTCCTCAGGTTCTGTTGCAACAAGTTCTTGCTTCAGGTCCTAATGTGGACAATGCAATACCTCAGCTTCTTCAGTGAAAAGCCTAATTTTCTCCCTTGTTGAAGGTTTGACTTGTCCTCAAGTCAATTGTGGAGAGTCCCTGCATTGAAATTGTGTGAGTCAGTAGAACAAGAATTTAGAATTCATAGAGTCCAGGTTACCCTGGTTTTCCCCTATGAATTCATGCTTGCATGGTGCCAGTTGCCTGGTTTTCACCAGCAAACAAATTATTTTTTTGTGTTTTTTTTCTTTTTGTTGTTTTTTCCTTTTTTTTATATACACATTTTTTTATTTTATATTTTTATTCATTTTTCAAACTGGAAGATGGCTGAGCCAAAATTTCCAGTCCTCTTTCTTCTACCAGTTGTTTCATGAATGCTTCTGTACTGATAGGCTTATTATAAACTTTCAGCCTATGTCCATTTACGATAAATGAGGTGGGGTCCTGGTCAATTGTCTTGATCTTTACTGCTCCATTGTCAAAGAGTTCTTCAATTTCATATGGACCAAGCCAGTGTGTCGTAAACTTTTCTTTGAAGTCTTTGAATTTGGAGTCGAAAAGTAAGGCCCAGTCACCCTTGTGAAATGTCTTTGTCTTGATGTATCTATCGTGCCATTTCATTCTTTGTTGTTGCACCAATGTAGTATGTTCTATAGCTTGTTTACGATGCTCATCCAACTGATTCAATTCCATGATCCTTTGTTGTTGTGCTTCAGTTAAGTCCATTCCCAATTCAGCTGCTAGTCTATATGTTTGTATCTAAAATTCGATAGGCAATAAGGCTTCTTTCCCATAGACCAACTGGTATGGACTAAAACCAGTTGTGTTCTTCCATGTGATCCTGTAGGCCCATAATGCATCCTTTAACTTTTCAGACCAATCTTTTCTGTTTAGCTGTACTGTCTTAGTCATGATATTTTCTAATACTTTTTTTGTGGATTCTACCTGACCATTTGCTTGAGGATGATATGGTGTAGACTTCCTGTGTTTAATCTTGTATTTTTCTATCAGATCTCATACTAGCTTTGATGTAAATTGTGTTCCTTGATCTGTTATAATTTGTCTAGGTACACCATATCTCACAAAAATTTCTTCAAAGAGGAAGGTGACCACAGTGTCTTCTGTCGCTCTGCTCACTGCTTTGGCTTCCGCCCATTTGGTAACATAGTCCATGCATACTAGAATGTACCTTTTTCCATTTGATGGTGGATTAATGGGTCCAACAAAGTCAAGTACCCACTGCTTAAATGGCTCGATGAGGACTTGTGGCTTGAGCGGCATCTCATCTGATAAGATTGGTCTCCCTGTTCTTTGGCAACTGTCACATTGCTTGACATATGCCTTAGAATCTCTGAAGACAGATGACCAGTAATAGCCCAGTTGCAGCACCTTATATGATGTTCGTTTGTTTGCAAAATGACCACCACATGGTTCATCATGACATGCTCTTAGAATGTCCAATATTTCATCTTCACGCACACATTTTTTAATCATTAGATCTGAACCAGTATAAAATAAATCACCATTCACCCAGCTATATCTAGAACTTTCTCTAACAATTTTCTTTCTTTGCTTGCTAGTGAATTGAGTTGGAAAATTTCCAGATGACAAGTAATTAGCAATATCTACAAACCAAGGTGTTTTTACTGTTATGGCAAATAGATGTTCATCTGGAAAGTTGTCTATAATTGGATTTGGGTCGTCGGGTGATTGTATTTAGGACAGAAAGTCAGCCACTTGATTTTCTTTGCCTGGCCGGTCTTGTATTGTGATATTAAATTCTTGCAATAACAGGAGCCATCTTGTAATTCATCCATTGGTGATGGGTTTATTCATCAAGTATTTTATTGCTGAATGATCTATATGAATGAAAACTTGATATCCTGTTATATAATGCCTGAATTTGTTTACCGCATGTATGAAAGCTAACATTTCTTTTTCTGTGACTGTGTAGTTCAATTCTGTAGGTGTTAGATTCTTACTTATAAAGTATATTGCATAATTGAACAAGTTTTCTTTCTGTCCAAGAGAGGCACCTATCGCAGTATCCGATGCGTCAGTGGAAATATGAAATGGAAAAGACCAGTTTGGCCCACGAAGTATGGGTGCCACTGACAGTTTGTCTTTTAAAATTTGAAAAGCATTTTGACAGCTATTTGTCCATTGAAATTCACCATCTTGTGCTAATAGTTTAAACAGAGGTTGAGCTATTTTACTAAAGTTTTCAATGAATCATCTGTAATAGCCCGCATAGCCCAAGAAACTTCTTACCTCCTTTTGTGTTGTAGGTGGCATCAGGTTAACTAGGACTTGGATTTTGGCTAGATCCACCTTAATTCCTGAAGAGGAAATATGGTGGCCCAGAACTATACCCTTTGTTAACATCATATAGCATTTTTCGTTACTTATTGACAGATTTGTTTCTATACATCTTTTCAAGACTTTTTGAAGGTTGTTGAGGCAATCATCATATGTATTTCCATAAACTGTGAAGTCATCCATATAAACCTCTACACATTCATGGACTAGATCAGCAAATATCGCAAGCACTGCTCTTTGAAAAGTTGCAGGTGCATTTCATAGACCAAATGGCAAAACTTTATATGCATAGGTTCCCCATGGGCAAGTAAATGTAGTTTTGTCTTGGTCTTCTGTTGCTATTCTAATTTGGTTGTACCCACTAAACCCATCCAAGAAAGAGAAGTATTTCTTTCTAGCCAAAGAGTCTAACACCTGGTCAATGAATGGTAGACGAAAATAATCTTTTAATGTAGCTTTGTTTAATTCCCGACAGTCTACACATACCAACGACACCAAAATGTTGGGCTAATTTATGTACCTAAACTAACACAAGTATTTATTATCAATCCGGGTTGTTTATGCTTTGAGGCAAGTTCACTATGTATGAAGATCAGATATAATCAACCTCAAAAGATAATTTATTCAAAAGCAATACATCCTATAACTCTAATTCAACTTGTTTATAGTAGAGGAAGAATATTAAGATGGTTCTTGACTCAAGAAGTCCACCTTTGCCTCAACTATTACTTAATGAATCAGAGATTAAAATCAAGAATTTGAGATGGATAAATTGTTAATGAAAGAAGCTATTAACTTAAGAGACACATAAAGTATTTCATCATAAGTTATTAATCTCAATACTCAAAATCATAGTAAAAACCACTTGCATGCATATCAAAGAAACTAGTTGTAATTCATCATTTCAGCAGAAGAGATGCCCAACTTGAACACTTGTGTTTCTTCAACTCAATAAAGTGATGAATCAGCCAATAACTAAAGCACTCAAATACCATTCATGAATCATAAAGCAATCTGAAATAAAGCTCTAAAAAACCAGTTTTACACTAAACAAATTGCAAAAAATAAAACTAGTTAACAATGAAGTGTACTTAGCTTGGAATGGGGGCCCTCCACCCTTGCCTTGCACACTTCAGAAGTGATATCAGAAGCTTAAATCAATTACACATCCATAGAATTTAGCTGCAAAATGAGAATAGCACAAATCTTCAAATTAATTCTTCAAACCAAAATTATCACAGCATAAAAGTATCATAAGTCAATGTATGAGCCATCAAAGTTGTGGCTCTTAAATAAGGAGTCTCATGAAACAACCTGGTCTAAATTCACTCTAAAAAACTTATCTACTCTAATCCATGTATTCAATTCGAATTCACTACCCTCATCCGAAGAAATATGACCAAAATCATGGAATCCCAAAACTGCCCTATTTAGATGGGATTTCTGGATAACTAGTCATGATTGACTAGCTCCAAATAGGCCTAATAAAGCTTGTTTTGTTGGAACCAAGCATAGGTGGCTTGGTCCTAGTTCCCAAGCTTCTCGTTCATGTATCCGATTCGTTATCAAGTGGCCTACATCCATATTAACCATAGAGTGATTACGGGAATTTCTGAAATTGCCAAATTTGCACTTAAAATCAAACTTTTATAAAAACTTTAGAAATTGACAAATGAAAGCTAAACAACTGAAAGGACATCAAATATACATCAAAATGGAATGAATGGAGTGAAAATGGATGATAAATAGATGGTTAGGTAAGTTTCTTAGGGAAAAATAAGACCAAAACTAAGGCCCAACACTTACTACATGGGATGAAGATTGGATCAACCCTACGACAGATGGGTGGATTACATGGGAGAAAGACAACTCTTGTAATTTATATTCGTATGAGGAGCTCGAAGACTCATAGAATAGGTTGCATGAGGTATCATCACTACGATGCAATAGGCATACAAAGACACTCTGATGTACATCCACTGAGGTACATAATTTACCGTATTATGATGGTTTAGAAGATGTTAATTTATTTCTAGATAAATTTTGATGAGATGTACCAGAGGAACATCGGTTCGATGCAGTAGACATCGTGCTGTGAGCTATGGCAGCTAGATGGTGGGGTACGCATAAGAAGAACTTTGCAGATTGGAAGGAATATCAATAAATGATGAAGTTGTGGTTTGTGTATGCCAATACCCACATTATGAAGAAATATAAGGTAAGGATGATCCACATGAGCATCTAGCTTGATGGACCAAAGGATGGGGAGAAGAACCACAACTAGAATGGGTTCATATATTCTACCACACTTTGGACATGATCCCAATGAACTCGTATCTAGAAATAGATCTGTGACACGGAACCGCAAAATGGGATGTTTTAAAAGAATTGTTTCTACTAAAATTTAGTTTTTAGGATGGATTTGAGTGTATTGATGAAGCGTTACAGGAGATCAAAGTTGCAATATTCAGAATGCCCGAAGAAACTATTGTGTGGATACAACTAGATTGGAATACGCAATTGCACCATGTGCTTGAATGCTACATTTTCTACTGAGGAAGGCGAAGAAGGTCCTAGGAACATCAACATCCATGAATTAGAAGGACAACACTATGTCATGGGCCATAAGGTGGAAGTCCCAGATATCTCACAACCCTTGAAGACCAAGCATGTGAATAATGGATAGCAATGGACAAAGTCGCAGAGTTACTGTGAGAGTATCAGGACTTGTTTCCCACTAAGTTCTCTAATCTAAAAGGGTCAGTAGGTCATCTAGGTGGCACGAAGATCACTCTAAAGGCATATCCAAAGGTAGTGAAACAACTCCCCTACAATTTGAATCCTAAGTATAAGGAAAACGTGTGTGACAAATTGGATAAGATGCTTGCAAGTGGGATTATTGACCATGTGGAAGAATCATACTAGGTTAGTCTTATGGTGGTTTACAAAAAGAATACAAAGGGTGAGATTTGGATATGCATAGACTTAAGGAAGTTGAATGATGCATGTTTCCATGATCCATTTCCTATGCCATTCACAAATGAAGTATTGGAAAATGTTGGAGGTTAGGAAGCCTATTCGTTTACTGATGGGTTCTTAGGGTATCATCAGATCAAGATTGCGTTGGAGGATCAGAGTAAAATTTCCTTTTGGAATGATTTTGGATATTTTCAGTATACAGTTGTGCCCTCTAGACTTAAAAATTCCCTCACGATATTTTGTAAGGTGGTAGTTACATCTTTCAAAGAGTTTATTCATAAGTTTTTGGAGGTTTATTTTTATGATTAGACAATGTTTGGGTTAGTAAAGAGACATGTTGTGAGTCTTCGCCTCATGTTGGATACTTGTCAAAAGTATTAGATATCCCTTAATTTGAACAAATGCATATTCAGTGTACCCGATGGGATACTCTTGGGCCATGTTGTTTGCAAGTAGGGATTGATGGTAGATCCCCCCAAAATTGCAGTGATTATTAACCTAGAACCTTCAAATAATGTCAAACAACTACATGCGAGATTAGGGCACATAGGTATTACTGGAAATTCATCAAAGCATATGTGGAGATCATTGAACCCATAGAAAAATTGAGGAAAAACAATGCGACAATTTTCTAGGACAATGATTGCTAGAAGATTTTGGATGTCTTGCAGGAAAAAATTGTCACCACACCCATTCTAGTGTTCCTCGACTAGAAGAAATATTTCCACTTACGTGTAGATGCTTCCTCCCTAGCACTAGGAGTTGTGCTAACCCAAGCAGGTGAAGGTGATATCGACCATCTGATAGTGTTTGAAAGTAGGAAGTTATTGAAGGCAAAAAAGAATTATTCAACCACAAATTATGAACGATTGGCAATGGTGTATGTGCTCCAAAAATTTAGGCACTATTTTTTGGTTGTGTGCTTCAAGATGTACACGGCCCATTCTGCTTTGAGGTACCTGGTCAACAAGCCTATGTTGGGGTGGGATTTGTAGATGATTGCTTCTCTTTCAAGAATATGACTTTGAAGTAATTTTGAAGCCAAGGCGACTGAATAATAGACTAGATCACCTCTCACAGATTAAGAATGGTGACAAAAATACAAATCTAGAGGAAGGATTTCCTGATGCAAAGCTCTCTATTGTATGCATTGCGGATGAAAATTTTGTAGACATAATTCAGTTCTTGTCTATAGGTACAGCTTCTGAAGGGTGTACAACACAAAAAAAAAGAAAGAATTGGTGGTCAGGGCTGTGGATTTCTCTGTTATCAAAGGATATTTATATAAAATTAGATCTGATGAAATATTGCGTAGGTATGTCCCATAGTATGAATGACAAAGTATCCTCATTGAATTGCATGTAGGGGTTACGAAAGGAGATTTTGCTGGAAGAGAAATTACACAGAAGATCCTACGAGTAGGACTCTGTTGGCCAGCTATACATAAGGATTCCAAAGCTTATTGCAAGGCATGTGATGTCTATTAGAGAATGGGGAGGCCATTGTGAAGAGATTAATTTACCTTAAACCCGCAGGTGTCATTACAAGTGTTTGATAAGTGGGCGATAGACTTTGTGGGGCCAATTCACCTACTGGGAAAGAAGATAGGGTCCAGATACATCATTACAGCAACTAGATATTTAATCAGGTGGGATAAGGTGTATCTTATACAAGATTGTAGCGTAGCTAAAACTACAAATTTCATTTTTGAATACATCGTATCTTGATTTGGCTACCCTAATGTCTTGATGAGAGATAGGGGTTCACACTTATTGAATGAAACAATTGCTGCATTGCTTGATGAATTCCATATGTATCACCAGAAGAGTATGTTGCATCACCCTCAAGCGAACGACACAGTATAAGCCTTAAAAAAAATATTGGAGAGTGTATTAATGAATATTTACAATGTGAAGTGAAATGATTGGGATGTGCGCATACGATATTTTCTATGGGAATATAGAATGACCTGCAAAAACTTGATGACGCAAATGTCATTCAGACTGGTTTATGGGAAAGAAGTTGTAATGCCAATGGATTACATCATGCCAAGTTTGCATATTACTGTAGTTATAGAAATGGCCAATCAAGATATCAAGGAATAACACCTCGTGCAGCTAGTTGACCTGGAGGAAGATTGCTTCTTAGCATGTTTTCATCAGCAAGTGCAAAAGTATCACGAAAAGGCATGGCATGATCACCATATCAAAAAATTCACCTTTAAGAATGGATATTTCATATTACTATATGACAGTAAGTTTACGAGGAAGTTACAAATGCATTGGCTAGGGCCATATATTATTAAATAGATTAGGGATGGAGGCGCAGTTTAGCTCAGGAAGCTAAATGGTGAGCTGTTTCTAGGAAATGTCAATGGGAGTCGATTAAAGTTGTACATCAGTGATCACGCTCCTATGCAATGACTATATGGGTTTAGAAAAATATTAGTACTCCAAGCAGTTGCAAGAGAGTACGGGACTGTAAATTACACTACCAGAAGGATGGTTGGGCAAAGCAAATGGGCTAAGCAACAAATCAAGGGAAGACACAGAGGAGATTTTTTATGAATGATCTACACTAGAATGGTGGGTCCCACACAACCTAGGCAAAAAGTAACCATTGGAAGCACTATAGCTGATTTGATCACGACTTTTCCTTTAAAAGGAGTGGAGGGTGGAGCATTTAGGCAACATATCTTTGGAAATCTACTGCCAAAAGCGCATTAATGATAGAAATTTGGGGGAAACAGATGGACTTGAATTAAAATTGAGCTATAAATATGGCATGTTCCTCCACATTTGAACCCTTTACTTCTTAAGAAATTTACTCGAGTTGGTGCACTTTCGATTGTGTCAAGAGAAATGTTGTATGTCTATCAAGGATTGGGAAAGAATTAAAGAGTATATTTCCCAACCAAGATTAAGAAATTTCACTGACTGACAGTGTGAAATATTCATTGAGAGAATGATTACAACTTGCTCTCAACTAGAGTTGGCCCAACCTGTACCTATATGGTTGCCTACTACAATGCTTGGGTTGCCAAGGCATAAGCCATATGCTTAAACAATGGGAGATAGGAAGAAGAAAAATCCTCAGCAAGCATCAGTGTGGCAATCATTCCAAAAAAATTGATGGAGATCCGAAAGAAGGGAAAGATGGACCAATCCAGGCAGCCGACAGGACCCCTAGACTTAGATGAGAAAGAACTAACCAAGGGTTTTGAGGATATTTATGCAGAGGAGGTTGATTTGATAACTTGGTTACTACCATATATACCACCAAGAAAATCCACGGCTAAAGTACCTAAACACCTGGATTTAGCAAAGCTCATGGTCTCCATAACTATACTACCAGAGAACTTATCATTTGATGGGAACTTACTAGCCCGGATACCATACCTAAAAATGGAGAATTGGGACTTGGGGGACCATGCAAATTTCACATCGTTAGAACATAGCAAATATCTAAACATGGTATATTATGAATAATCGGAGAACACATGGCTTGAGCTAATGAAATGGGTAGCCAAAGAAGTATGGGTTCCTATAGTATCTTTGGTTGTGGACTGTGCTAAAGGAGTCTAATACATTTGGGCTTAATACCTATGTCACAAAATTTTGTAGGATTGTAGGGAAGCCCAAGATGAGGGAAATGTGTTCCACTATGTGTGGCTATTGTTGTTGATCATGTTGGTTGCATGGAGGACTCCCAAAGAAAATCAATTCCTTTAGCATGATCTAGATCTACCCAAGGCAACAAAGTTTTCTTCGTTGTGGGCCACCAAATATCCTGAGCACATTATGGAGACAAAGATATTTTGGGTCTTATTTGAGTTTGAGTTGTGGATGGTGATTAACTAGTGGCCAATATTATCACAAAGTCTGCACACACAATATAGCAATGTTATATATTTCAAGTTAGATTTCCATAATTTACACATTTGCACAAAAAAAGATGCCACACATGCATGGTACAAGTTTCCATACTTCATCGCCGAGGATGATATTTTGGGGTTTGTCAGTGAATGGCCAAGCGATTGCCTTCCCCCTCTTATGTTGTCACAGGACCTAGTAAGGCTGTTGAAGGTGAAGTAGTGCAAACCACATCAATGATAGGATTAGTAAAAGAGAAGAAGAATGAAGCACAAAAGGCTTATGCAAAAGAGAAAGCCACAGAAAAGTAAAAGGTCTTGTAGCAAAAATAATATGTTGCAAGGGAGAAAGAAGCAACGAAATAACAAGTCTCTTCCAAAGAGACCGTCACAGCCAAGGAGAAGACTACCACTACGTCACAAGGCACCATTGACCTCGATGAGTTAGACACAGAGTGAAAAAATGTGGAGGAAGAGACATAGGGAGAAGGGGAAGGGGGTGTAGTCTTGGATTCCTCCCTTCAATGTGAACAAGAGGCAAAAGACGAGTTCTACATGGTCGTGCAAGAAGTAAGAGTTAGACAAATTGGTGAGTACGACGCCTTTGGTCCTCATCGAGGGGGACCCAGAAGAGATTGACGATGTGGTCTACGATGCCATGGAGCATATGTGGCAAAAACAAAGAATAATATCATCAAACATTGCATAATGTACAACAAGGCTTGCGTGAATTATAGGTCCAAACAAGTATTATACAAGTGAGTGTGGGATAGGCGAGCCTGAAACAAGAAAGTAGGTTAGCATTAAAAGCAGAGCTCATAATAGACATCCGCATAATGGAGTTACCAAAGGGGTTGCTACACATCGAGGCATTAGAAGGTAGGGCAAGCTTCTTGCACATGAATGATCTAAGTTTGAACATGGAGGAGCTTTGTATCTAAAAATTGCACAAGCTACACCAAGGGGTATCTGATGAGCTCAGAGTTTGGGAACAATAGACATGGTTGATCATCAACAAAGAAAAACCAATAATGAGAAGATGTTTGAGGAAAAGGTGCAAGCCTTCAAAGAAAGGGAGGAAGTGATGGTGAATACTCAATAGTTAGAAGTAGTAATAGCACAGGCCTGTAGTGAGCTTCATGAGCTCTAGATTCTAGTAGATGCGGCATGTGTAGAGAAGATTCATAAGCTATTTATCATCGTAAAGGAGTCGAAGAATGAAATTAGAAAAGTCATATTTGAGCAGTAGCTTGAGATCTCAGAACTCAAACTTAAGCTGCAACCAACCACTACTCCAGACATTAGAGAGCAGCATGCAATTGTTACCAAAGAAGAGATGGCTACCTTAGAAGATGTAGTCAAGGGATGCACTTAGTTGTTTGAACAGACCATGGAACTATGGATCTCACTACAGGAGGATCCAACTCTACAGAAGATTGAATCAGATATCCAGGAAAAGTAGAGGTAGTTCCACAATATCCAATTGATAACACGAACCTTAGCACGAGTGTAAAGGTTCATAAGATTACAGGAGGGAAATCTCATCCAAAGTGAGATCAATGAGGTGCATCACAAGGAAGCCATTATATCTTCAAGAACTTAGCCCTAGGTTGATGAGGCAAGTTAGTTGACATTGTCTGTATAGAGCAAGTTGAAGGTGATGACGTAAATGCATAGAACCATGGGGCTCATAGTCAAGGGACCAACCACAGAAAAATTGGGTGAAGAAGTCTATCATGTTGTTGCGCAGGGGACAATAAACCTAAAGGTATTGAAGATATATTTTATTGAGCTACAAGTGAATTTAAGGTGCCACCAACAAAGTTAATCGAGATTGAGTCACAACTTTGTGTTGCAGTCCTATTGGGACAGGGTCCCCTGAGGTCAATTTTACAAATAGTAGTGTTATTTTTATAAAGTCTCCACATTTTGAGGAGTAGAGCACGAAGGTCGTTAGGAGTCAAAGGGGCTTTAGGAAGGTCCAAGGCTCTTAGTTTCTTAGAAGTTAAGTAGTCTCATGACCCATCCATGGTTCGTTGTATTGTAAAAACAAGATGCTATAAAATGATTCATAGAGAGTCATAGGAGATATTTATCCACTGAATATATATGTATGGGCAAGTGACCTAAGTCAGAAGAATATTTTTGATATACTTAGGCAAAGGGGAAGGCTCCTATAGGTATGTGTGCAGAGACCTTGGTAAGTCTGTAGCTGAGTGCACAGGTCCCCAAAACTATGTGTGCAGGGAAGAAAGAGTGTGTAATAGAAAATATAAATATAATAGAGACTATTTTGGAGCAATATATTTGTATCTGTGCATTTATGTTTACTTTTGCATTTACTATGTATTCATTTAGTTTACTACATTTATCATAATAAATACTTAATGAATGTGTGAAAGTTGTAAACATGTTCGTTTACTTGATGTTATGAATGTCTAAATAAATTAGCGCAGGGTTATAATATTTTATCTGTGAGTTATTGTAATTTCCATGTTTGAAGGATTAGGGTTCATGAAGGTCTGAATACAGCAATAGAAGTAAAAATACCCATCACATAGACCTCTGGATGGGGAAAATTGGTTCTATCATCCCCCAATATTTCCTTGGGTGAGATTACAGTGTACGCTACGTGGGTTGCTGCCAAAAGGGTCAAGAATGTAGGATTTTGTTTATTGGCGCAACTAACTCTAAACTTGGGTCTACTCCCCCTCAAGCCCACAAGAACTGCTTCCATGTTAAGGATGTTTATTCAGGTTCATCTCTTGGGAAGATAATTTTATTATATTGAGCATCAACCTATTTTGAGTAATGGAAACACATTAATAGATGCATTAGCTAATTATGTGTTAAATTGTCACTTCTAAAACATTTGTAGATAAATCAATACAATATTCATTCATATATTGTGATATGTAGATAGAAATATAACTAGTCACTTTTATTAGATAAAAGTATGTAAGTAGTGTGTATTTTACAAAAAATGTCATACAAAGACATGAGGCCCCATGGCCTTTATTTTCCTAACATGTTGATACATCATAAAAGATAATAAATATAGCCCTCAAAAAAGTCACTACGCATCATGATGATCATGGTAGCATACAATGGCACGCTCTAATCATCGTAGAAAATAGCTAATAGGTCCACGAACCCCTGCAATATGCCTCTGGTAGAGAAGAGGAAAATCATCTATTGCGGCATCCAGGATGTCCAAAGTCACCCTCTCAAGGTTGTGTTATATATCTATCAATGTTTGTTCCCCATCCTCATTCAGTACTATGGTAGAAACTCACTTCTCACCATGCCAATCATATCTAAGTAATATAGTTGGTATCAATGGGGGCACATTTTCATGATCATTTAGGATAATTAGTTTTGGATGTGACGAATAACAAAAAATGAAAATTTTCAAATATCAACCAAAATGTGAAGTTTTACATATAGTACCCCACTACATCCTAGGAGGTAGTGGCATTTCTAGATCTCCTGTGTAGTCCATCCCTGCATATGGAAAATATTCGATCATAATGATATGGGTTTCCAACCATTCGAAGAAGTCAGGTGTAAATCTGATTGTTGGTCCTTCGCCACCTCCATGGCATGCCATAAGTGTAACCCATTTTTGCATGCAATTGTCACGAGGCCCTCCTTTCTCTACAACTACCTGTCGAGTCATAGGAGGAACCTACTCCAAAGAAAATGAAATAAAGGAGCCACCATACACAATTTTTTTGATTTTACCCATTCTATCCCTGGTTAGTTTCCCCTTCAAATTGGAAACTAAAATTAAATATGGTAGTTTCAAAATCTCTACAACAGTTTTCATCTGAGCCTTCATGAGAAAATGTAAAGCTTCACTACCACATAGTCGTGCAATAATGAACCTAATGACTTTCAATGGAATTTTCACTATGGTCTTCATGTCAACCCTTCCTTCTTTAAGAGCAACTTCATTAGTACAATGTTGTATCAAATAGGTAGGATTGGTTTCACCACCTCACTTATGCCCTTACAGGTTGATTTCCACCCCAGGACATGGAAGTTCACTCAGGAAGTACATTTCATTAGCATCAATGGAAAATATATGGTCTTTGACTATGAAGCATTCTTCATGAATGTTCCACTTTCCCACCATCCATTCTAGCAAGTTTAATTGGGCCTTCATGTCTGGAATGGTAAAAAACTTGTACAAGCCACAATTTGTTAACGCATCTATGGTTGTTGGATCATTTAGAGTAGATATATCTTTCTCTTTGTCGTCACATTCTCTCTATTCCATTTTTCTAGTTCAAAAGGTTGCAACTAAACATAAAATATCATTAGAATGAATTATGGAGAGAATCAACAAAAAAAATGGGCTTTTTCCATCTTATTTTTCTTTCCCTCAACATTTTGTGTAGCTAAATTTGGTAAATAGTGTTCATGTGTGCACTTTCTTGCTTTGAAACTACACATATAGCATTACAAAATAAGTCAAGGTATATAGGAAATATAAGGGAGACATATGCACATCAAGGTTGCAAATCATTTTGAAAATCCTCCCAAAAAAACCTAAATATATGGTGAAAAGCTAAATAAATGACATGAAAATAAAGAGCTCAGAAAGAAAATTTACTTGGAAAAGATGACTCACGATTTTGTCCAACTATTTGCCTGAAATCAACTTCAAAAGTTTCTAGTAAAAAATTACTTCTATCACTCTGAAAAGGATACAAACAAAAATGGTGAAAACTTTTTACTTTAGGGATTTTATAAGTTTTATGGTTAATTAAATATTATTTTTTAGCTATTGACTTTTAAAATCCAATTTTATATTGTTTTCATTTTATTCTTTTAGCACGAATAATTATTTTGAATTTAAAATGTGCAAGTTATAGATTAGTTATGGAAACATATCATTTTGGTATTAAGTATATTTTTATCACTTTTTCGAACTCATAAAAAATTATAAAGAATCAAAACCATGGAGTTCTCTTTACACCCTTTTTAGACTCCTTAGAAATGAAAATATCACTGAGTAGGTGATTATTCAAACTAGTAAAAGTAAATGAACAACCATCTATTTAGTATAAGTTTACATCTTTTATAGACTGAACCAGACTATTTACGAAAAAGGTGTATGTTCACTATTTATGGTCAATAGAGTTCTATCCTTCATTATTTTATACTTTTTCGGGCTTGAGGGACTAAACTTACGAAAAATAACACTACGAAATTTACGTATGCTTTTTCTCCTTACTCCCTAAAAATGAAAAAGAATGAGCTTTCCTTTCTTCGAGCTCATTAAAATTGACACTGAAAGAGTTGAATGAGTTTTATTTCTGTCTTTTCAAACTCTTTAAATATGAAAATGATACCAAGTTACACCTTTACCAGACTCCTGAAATCTAAACAGTACAGTGTGTGTAAATCACGATGAGACTGGACCACTCCTTCTTAGGGTTTTTTAAAAATAATTCGAAGGACATGTCCAAAGGATGACCTTACAGGACAAGCATATGTTATCCTCTTAAATCTTGTAAAAAACAAAGTGGTACTTTCCAGTAACAGTGGGGGAAAATTGAGAAATAACATTTCTTTTGTATTTGTAAAAGATAGTATGTCACTCTTGAACATGGCACTATGTCGCATTCATTTCTGCGTAGGTAAATCCACTTGCTACTCAGTTGACCATACCTCATTTAAAGTCATTAGTTGGCATGGGTTTTATTTTTGAGTCAAATGGATCCAAGTCATCATGTCAGGTCTCTAATATGTTTAAGAGAAGTTCAACCTCAATCAAATTACAAATCAAGAGATGGAGATCAAGACCCTAGATCTTGTTTCATCCATCTAGGCTACATGGAGTTATTAAATATTCATGATTGTAAACATATATTCATTGATGGTTTTTCCCATACTATGTCGTCTCTTGACATGGATCTTCAGATGTATTTCCATACTCTACTTTGAGACAAATATGTTCTGATTATGGGAATGGGAATGGGTTTCAGATCTTTGACTGCAGTCTCTAACAAAAACATTTACATGATAAATATCTTCAATCATCAAAATATTTATTCTGACTTTGCACTTTAGGGGGCAATCTATTACACAATATTTGTTGCATTACACAAATGACCAATGGTTTGGATCTCTCACTATCCAAAAATTTGTCCCAAAGCATTCCCATGCAAATTTTGAATCTAAATCATCCCAACGAAAGTGTAATTCCTGGATCCTATGGTAAAAAACCTTGATTTTGGCTACCTACATAGTTCCCCAATTTATTTTTGTGCATACACAGATAAGACCATTAATAGTTTCACATAAGTATATATTGTCTTACACTATCACCTGTGAACATGAGCTAAGGTATGTAAAAATAAAAAATAAAGTCTAGAAGCATTGTTGGTAGCATCTATCCCAACTATCAAGCTTCAAATGGGTAACTATTTAGTATTGATGCCTCCTTTCATGTAGTAACTCCCCTTCTTTTGTGTAACCTCTGTTCCACTAATAGTCGATCTCACCCCTTGGATAATGGATCCAAAGCTTCCCATTATTGGCCTATAAAGTTACTGCATGTTTGAGGATTGGGGAAGAACTGTTGGAAGTAGGTTTAGGTTGTTGAGATTACGTTGGAAGGATTTTATGATCCAACACAGGGACAAGGAGACTCCTTCAACGCAGTCAATGAAGACTCATCCAACACAGTCATGAAGACATATATACATAGTCAAGTGATGCTCTAACTCATTGCTAAGAAGAGGACTATTACGCTACTCATGGAAACTCACTTATATGTTGTTCATGGTTACGTTTTTCATCGTGACATTTATACAGTCAACGTGATGCCCTAATTATACATAGGGCAGAGATCCTTACACGCAGTAGTCTATGTAATGGGTCAAGGCTTTAAGTCACAAACAAGGCATGGAAGCCACAGTGATAACATAATGAAGCACGTAAAAGATGTAGTCATGGTAATGAAGACACTGTAAGTGTAATAAAGGCCACAGTAATGCCCTAACTGTAGTAGCTGCAGTAAGGAAGTCACCTAGCCGCACTTAGCGACAGTAGCAAAGACTCATACGCAGTCATTGGTGACACTCAGCCCTAGCCGTAGATCATTGATGACATTTATAAGTAGATCATCAATACTTCTTAATACGTTGTTCATTAAGGTCTTTATATGTTGTTCAAAAAGGACTTTATACGCAGATCTTTGATGACATTTATAAACAGATCATGGAGGCTTATGTATGTTGTACATGATGACACATACATAGATAGAGGACTTTAGATGCTGATCATGAAAAATATATACGTTGTACATGATATGTAATCTGGGCACATCTAAGAATAGTCTTGAGTGCTATGAAACGTTAAAAGGAAGATCTTGGTATATAGATCACAATAACATATATCTTGTACATCTATGAATTAAAGTATTAAATGATGCACCAATATGCAGCAATCACCTCTACAAAGAATGTCATTCTCATTAAAGGTAAGAGACAGGATCATAATCTTGCAGTACAGTAAGGTGTCATTATGATCTCAAGGTACTAAGATCATCTCAGCCTCTAGGAACAATGATGGTGTATAATCCTCTCATCAAAGCAATAATGATGCATGATGACATGGAGCATGAGAACATGGACATGAGCAGCAGTTGAATGAGAATATGGACATGATGCACATCAGTATGATGATAATACACATCTGTAAGGACAGGAGCATGATGATGATGCATATTAGTATGGGCAGCATGATAAGATCATGAACATGAAGGGCAGCATGATAAGATCATGAACATGAAGGGCAACATTATAAGATCATGGACATGGGGGGCATGATGATTATCATGATTAGTGCAACATGGTGTAGTATGCTGTGGTGCAGCAAGAGGACCAGATGTAGCATGATGATAGGTGAAGGAGTCATCTTGAGAATCAGTTGAAGCAGAATGTCTTCAACTAATCTCATCGTTATACGAAATGATCTAATGGTAGATATAGATAAGTCAAATTGTTGACTTCTGTTGTAAATGTACAATCTCTCTCTCTCTCTTTCTTTGCTGAACATTGAAGAAAACAAAAGAAGAATTGATCAAGGGTTTCCCCACGCATTGTGGGTTTTGTTCTTGGCTCGCGCCACACCTTGTGTCTTCTTGTCTTGGCTTGTATTCTGTGATTTATATTTTTGTTATATCTAAAGTTTATCTCAATGCTAATGTGATTGCTAAATATGAAAATTTAAATAAATTACTCTAGCATAGAACATACCAAAAGTTAACATGGTATTATAGCTGAGGTGAAGATAATGCCCAAGCAAGAATGAAAGAGCAATCACCAAAGGTAGTTGGGACAAGAAAAAGGGATCAATGAGCTCTTCACAATTCACTTAGGGTGAAGTTGAAGTAGAGCATGTTATCAAAATGGCACAACAGAACTTATGATCATACCTAAAGATCACTTCATTGGAAAGGTATGTTTTTGCATATCTAGGGGTGGAAGGAAAGGTAGATGACTTGGTTATGAGTTCAACCCTTATGTGAAGGAGTCTCTGAGTGACATAGATGCAGGTCATCAAAGACACGACCGACTCTTCAAGAAAGCAAGGAACCCCAAAATCTCTTTGATGTACCTGATCACAAGGAGAACCTAGTGTCCATCTTGGAAATAGAAGTCAAAGGTTTCAGGGTGGCACTACTCTATGAAAAGGTACGTGTTTGAAAATAGATTTTTCAAAGATGCTTTTAAGTTCAAGGTTGTATCAAGTTGTAGGAAGTCCATTGGGGACCATGTCCATTGATACAACACTAAAGGTCTGTGAGTCGGATGGTGACAAAGATGCCTGAATTCAAAAAGAGCATGAAGGTACATGTCTGAGATGTACCAAAGGAAAATTTTACAAGGGGACCGTTTCCCCTCATGTAGCAGGTCCATAAGTTTGGAACAAACCATGGAGTTTGAAATTCATGAACAAGAATCTCATGTATAGAGGTGGAAGAAATCCCTCTATGGCTTGAAGCAAGACACCCCGAGCATAGTATGAGAGGATCAACAACTCTCTGATGAAGCTAATATTCACTAGAAGTGAAATTGATCCAAACCATTACTTGAAGGTTGTGGATGCTAGACCTCTCATACCAACACCTATGTCTGATAGGTATAGACCCTCTCATTTGTAGGAGACAGAGGGAGTAGGATTCTGTAAGTGGAATGATAAACTACAAACCCCTGACTACCTCAAGGATATTAACTTTCAAAAGATATATGGTAGTGATGTCGGACTAGATTTGGGAAATGCCTCTGAGTTTCACAAACTCTATCACATTGATGTTCTTGGTGAACTTCCGTCCAGACATATGTTTTGCAGTTAGCATGGTGAGCCTCACTAGATTGGTGCCAAGAATCCTTTGAGATATCTTCAGGGAAAAATCTCTCATGGATTGAGATAGACTGTCAGAGATATGAAAACTGCATGATTATTCAAATGTTGATTGGGCAAGCATTGTGGAGAATCACAA
This sequence comes from Pinus taeda, assembly GCA_000404065.3. NCBI lineage: Eukaryota > Viridiplantae > Streptophyta > Pinopsida > Pinales > Pinaceae > Pinus > Pinus taeda. Next base: position 12,207 of record APFE030028219.1, on the reverse strand, counting down.
GAGCACTTCTCAGTGTCGGTTCTCTTTGGGATCTGCTTCGATATCCTAGATCAACAGGAAGCAGAAGTCAGTGGCTTTGAGCACATTGGAGCAGAGTATATTGCTACTAGCATGACCTCCTGTGAGGTAGTCTAATTGCAAAATCTCTTCATTGAGTTGTTTGGATTTACATTGGATACCTCTATGACTCTCTGTAACAACTAAAGGTGGGAGTCGATTATTGAGGAATCTTGTCTTCGTCAATTGCTCCAGTAGATATACATCATCTGGGATATGGTAAGTCGATGAGCAAGGAGGCTCCATCGCATTAAGATGATGTACAGACTGATACACCTTGTCAAAGCCCCAAGGAAAGATCTAATCTATGATTTTCCCAAACAACTTGGAGTCGTCAAGAAACCCTTGTACAAGCGTCCTGCACGTTGCATACATTGAGCTCTAGGAGCTTTAAGGGCTTGCGGTTCTTACTGGAGCAACATATGACCACAGGGTGACTCAGCCTCTCCAGGTGGTGCACTGGAACAAGATGATTCACTCTCTTGTGCGACAAGATGATTCACTCTCTTGTGGAACATGATGATTCGCTCTCCTATGTAGTAGGATGACTAGTTCTCTTATGAGGCCTGGATTGATGTGTTCTCCTGTGAGGTCGGGATTGATGTGTTCTCCATTGAAATTGTAGCAGGATTGATGTGTTCTCCTGTGAGGCCTAGATTAATGTGCTCTCCATGGTGATTGTAGCAAGATTGATGTGTTCTCCTATGAGGCCTGGATTGATGTGTTTTCCATGGTGATTATAGGAAGATTGATGTGTTCTCCTGTGAGGCCTAGATTGATGTGTTCTCCATGGTGGCCTAGATTGATGTGTTCTCCATGGCGATTGGAGTAGGATTGATGTGTTCTCCTGTGAGGACAGGATTGATTAGTTCTCCTGTCGAGGCATCCTACCCATGCAGTCTGGGACTCATGGGAAGTACCTATCATCTGATCAATGAGCAGGGAAATGAAGTTAGGGACCATAGTAGTATCGATGGATGCATCATTCTATCTACTGTACTGCCTACTCTAGGATGACATTGATTTGGGATCAGTGATATTATTTTAGGACCAGTGGTAGGAGTTGTACCATACTATGACACTGACTTCAGGTCAGTTGAGACTGGTCTGGGACCAGTGGTACATACTCTGAGACTGACTTTGTGTCAGTGCAGTACTAGTCTAGGACCAGTGAGAGTGGTACATATTATGACGCTAACTTCAGGTAGGTTGAGACTGGTCTGGGACCAGTGGTACACTATCTGATACTGTGATACTGGTCTAGGACCAGTGGTAGGAGTTTTACCATACTATGACACTGACTTCGGGTCAGTTGAGACTGGTTTGGTACCAGTGGTACATACTTTGAGACTGACTTCATGTCAGTGCAGTACTAGTGTGGGACTAGTGAGAGTGGTACATACTATGATGTTGACTTCGAGGCGATGGAGACTGGTTTGGGACTAGTGGTACACTCTCTTAGATTATGATACTAGTTTGAGACCAGTAGTAGGAGTGGTATTTACTATGAAGTTGACTTTGGGTTGGTTGAGACTGGTTTGGGAGCAGTGGTATGCACTCTAAGATTGACTTCAAGTCAGTGGAGAATGGTATGAGCCATTCTTGATCAATTCTTATTCTTCATAGTTTAGCAGAGCTAAGTCAAGCAAAGCAAAGCCAACAAATCCAGCAGAGCTGAGTAGAGCAAAGCAGAGCTAGTAGAGCTAAGCAGAGCAGAGCAGAGCCAGAAGAGCTAAGTAGAGCCAATAGAGCTGGGCAGAGCAATGCAGGGCACTAATGACAAAGATAGTACAGTCAGACATATGGATCAGCGGATGGAGTTGTCCCAAGTTGAGAGGGAGTGTTAAAATTGGTAACTAGGGCCAAACTGCATCTCGGTCAGCTTATTTATGGTAGCTAATATTTTTATTGGATCCCTATTGTTAAGAGGTATAAGATTGATCTAAAGATCATCCGATTCCGATAAGTATTTATGGAGATATGAATTTATTTTGATTATGGAATTATTATCAAGCTGACCATCAACTTGAGTAGGCTTAGAAGCCCAATAGTCATGTATATTCATCATCTACATTTTACTATAAATTGGGAAGGACTTGAAGACATTTGCGCACACATTATTGATGTGATCTCTTCTTCACGTCTTGGGTTTTTGGAGAAGCAGAGTCACAAAAATAATACGGTGGCCTAGTTTGATGATGCCCTAGCCAGCGTATGTTGATCCAACACAGGGACAAGGAGACTCATTCAACGTAGTCAATGAAGACTCATCCAACGCAATCATGAAGACATATATACATAGTCAAGTGATGCTCTAACTCATTGCTAAGAGGAGGACTATTACGCTGCTCATGGAAACTCACTTTTATATTGTTCATGGTTACACTAGTCATGGTTACGTTGTTCATGGTGACCTTTATACAGTCAACGTGATGTTGTAATTATGCACAGGGTAGAGATCCTTACATGCAGTAGTCTATGTAATGGGTCAAGGCTTGAAGTCACAACCAAAGCATGGAAGCTACAATGATAACATAATGAAGTACATAAAAGTCACAATCATGGTAATGAAGATACTATAAGGGTAATAAAGGTCGCAATAATGCCCTAACTACTTTATCCGCAGTAAGGAAGTCACCTAGCCGCACTTAGTTGTAGTAGCAAAGACCCATACGGAGTCAATGGTGACACTCAGCCCTAGCCGCAGATAATTGGTGATATTTATAAGCAGATCATGGAGACTTCTTAATACATTGTTCATTAAGGTGTTTATATGTTGTTCATAAAGGACTTTATACGCAGATCTTTGATGACATTTATAAACAGATCATGGAGGCTTATGTATGATGTAAATGATGACACATACGCAGATAAAGGACTTTATATGTTGATCATGAAAACTATATATATTGTACATGATATGTCATATGGGCACATCTAAGAATAGTCTAGATGTGCTATGAAACATTAAAAGGAAGATCTCGGTATATAGATCACAGTAACATACATCTTGTACAACTATGACTTAAAGTATTAAATGATGCACCAATATGTAGTGATCACCTCTGCAAAGAATGTCATTCTCATCAAAGGTAAGAGACAGGATCATAATCTTACAGTACAGTAAGGTGTCATTATGATCTCAGGGTACTAAGATCACCTAAGCCTCTAAGAATAGTAATGGTGTATAATCCTCTCATTAAAGCAATAATGATGCATGATGACCTGGAGCATGAGACATGGACATGGGCAGTAGTTGAATGAAAACATGGATATGATGCAAAACAGTATGATGATGAGATTAGTGCAGCATGGTGCAGTATGTTGTTGTGTAGCAAGAGGACCAAATGCAACATGATGATAGGTGAAGGAGTCATCTTGAGAACCAGTTGAAGCAGAATGTCTTGAACTAATCTCATCATTATACGAAATGATCTAATGCTAGATCTAGATCAGCCAAAGTGTTGACTTCTATTGTAAATTTACTATCTATCTCTCTCTTTCTCCGCTGAACTTTGAAGAAAATAAAAGAACAATTGGTCAAGGGTTTCCCCACACATTGTGGGGTTTGTCCTTGGCTCATGCCACATCTTGTGTCCTCTTGTGTTGGCTTGTCTTCTGTAAACATATATCCTTTAGAGTAAACAAGATAGGTGAAATACAATGCGACATATGCATGAAATGTGTTGGATCTATTATATTAAGAAGTGCAAGTTCTATTCATACAATAAAACCATGACAAACCACTAGTTTCGAAAGCGGAACGTTACAGTAATTGCTGCCTGCTCCTCCAAAGAGATATACTAGCTCTACACAGTGGAGAAGTTAAGGCTCATTACAATACTCTCCAAGGTTTCTCTAAGATACTCCTATCAGAAGCTTGGCTAACCAAAAGCCTCTACAATGAGTTATGAGGGACTATATATATTAAAGGGTGGGGTGGCCCTTAACATTCGCCCTTGTTACAGTTCATCTACCCTCATCACTCCTCATCTACTCTTTAACCATTACATCCAACTATCGACACTTAAACTTCCACTTGACAAGACATTACATAAAATCTTCACATGTACCCATCTAAGACAAAATAGGCTTGAGTAAGCCATGCAAGACATCATTATGAATCAAACAACTATGGGAATACCAGTTCTTCGACATCCTCATGGTGGTCAACAATAGCGAAATGATGCCAAGATCAATACTACTCAAATATCGTCTTGTACACTAAGGTGATAAAATGATCTGACATCTAAGTGAAAAATAAGAATTCACGGAGGTTTCCACCGATGTACGTGTCCACTTCAAGCTCGGGAACTCCTGACGTGCATAGATTGCATCCAAGATGTGAGTGGACATGTAGATTTTTGCTTGTTGACCATTGGGCAACTGACGAGCTCTTGTTACCTATCCCTTCATTCTATGAGCCAACATGTCATACCAGTTTCATGCTTTTCCTACATTGGCCAGTTGGTCCAACGTGATCACCCAAATCTGCGGGAAGGTTTCCTCTCTCTCTTGGCCATGTAAGCGACATGCAAAGATGACCAATTATAAATACACCTTCCATAGTATGATTATCTTGTAAACCTGGTTGGGTGTCATCCTATATTTGACCAACTCTTTTACCTAGTTCTTCAAGATATCCCTGGAGTTGGCATTGTTGCTAAGTATGTTGAAGAGTGTCTCCACGATGATCACTGGCATTGAAATATGGCACATCTGTTCATAATCCTCTGCCCTAAAGTTAGAAATATCTATCACATTGGCACTACTCAATGTCATCGTCTCGGGACCAATGTGTAAGATCATCCAATGTATCATGTCTACACATTGGAACGTGGGCTACCTACATGCAATTCGGTACAAGTCAGACTTGTGAATGTTTGCATAGACTTAGACCCCATAACTAGGACTTCTTGGGAGGTCACTCATCCCAGATCACCTCTGGCTCAAGCACGCTTAACTGTGGAGTTTTCCACACAATCAATCCCACTTAGCTTGCTACCCCATTTGCAAAACCTTAGCAAGTATTGTGCCTCATGAACCATTCAAGAAGAGACCCCTTCACTCTTTTTGAATTTAAGTATTAGGGGGTTTACACAATGCATTATATTAGATATCATTTTTTCGATTCAACTGCGTTAAGTAAGTCACTCAGGTATGACCATTTCCATTAGAGATATTCATAACTGACTAATTTCTCATGATTTTTGAATAGTTCACTTAGCAATCACTGCATCAAGTGATGCTCACAGGATGAAGAAGTTGGATTGAAACTAGTGAAATGAATTATATAGCATGATCATCACTTCTGGGGCTTGCACCCGATAACTAGGACTTCCTGGGAGGTCACCCATCCTAGATCGCCTTTGGCTCAAGTGCGCTTAACTGTGGAGTTTTCCCCACAATCAAGCCCACTTAGCTTGCTACCCCATTTGCAAAACCTTAGCAAGTGTTGTGCCTCATGAACCATTCAAGAAGATATCCCTTCAGTCTTTTTGAATTTAAGTATTAGGGGGTTTATGTAGTGCATTATATCAAATATCATTTTTGGGATTCAATTGCGTTAAGTAACTCATTCACGTATGACCATTTCCATGAGAGGTAGTCATAACTGACTAATTTCTCATGATTTTTGAATAGTTCACTTAGCACTCATTACAACGGGTGATGCTCACAAGGGTGAGGTGAACTGGGATGGGTGACCTCGTGGGAAGTCCTGGTTACTGGGTGCAAGCCCTAGAAGTGATGATTGATTCTATGTGATTCATTTCACTAGTTTCAATCCCACTTCTTCACCCCTGTGAGCATCACCCAATGTAATGACTACTAAGTGAACTATTCTAAAATCATGAGAAATTAGTCAGTTATGACTACATCTCATGGAAATGGTCATATGTGAATGACTTACTTAATCCAACTGAATCCCAAAAGTGACATCTAATTTAAAATAAAGTTATAATTTAATTATTTTTTATGTTTTTTGAAATTTTCGCAAGGTAGGATCATGTAGTGAATGTTTTGATACTTATAATCAATTTATGCACATTCTGCATCCAATATGGAGGGTATGTGACATAAAAATCTAAATAACCATACGAAATATATAAACCAATGTAGATCCATCAAACTATGGATCTAGAGGGATCAAATCCCTTGATGTGAAAACCTTCTTTCTTGGAGTGTAGAACTTGAGGAAAGGTTTGTACCTCCAGAGATTTGATCCTTCTAGGTGCAAGATAGATCTGAGTTAGATAAATCTACGCTGATAGTTTAGTTTGTTCTAATTTTTATTATGAATTGATACTTAGTTTATTAGCAATTTAATTTATATTACCATACTAGTAAATAGGAGAAATAATTAATATATAAGCTAAACATGTATACATTCAAAATAATATTAAAAAATGTTAACCATGGATATTTATCCCCAGTTTAACATGGATATTCTTACTATGTAGATAGGTTTTGATACAATACCATGGACCAATACCATGGTCTATAAATACTACATGCTCAAAAAAACCATTACTCACCTCATATAACACTTCTTCATATGCCATTTTTTTAATTAATCAATTTATTTAATAAGGAAAAGATGACAAAACTACTTGTGAAATAAATCCTGACCTTTAATTTTTGCATAACTATTATGAACATTCTATACTATTCAAGGGAGGTTAAAGCTCTACTGATCTCAAAACCTGGGCCCCAAATTGCATAATTTGATAGTTATAGCCACGAATTATGGGTGAAATTGTTGCCTAGTTAGACTATAGGAAATTGTTACCATCCACCTTTCAAAATAATTTATAGTATGATAGAGATGCTGTAATGTAATATGATGCCTTGTAAACACTTTAACTAGGTCAAAATAAAATAAAAATAACCCTATAAAATTGTAATAATGCAAAAAAATAAAAATGAACGAACAGATGATATTTGTGTGGAATGTAATCTGTTTAAAGGATGAAATTAAACTATCGTAGGTCCATCTTAACTCTAGATATACCAAGCACTAAGAGGGATCCACTCTTGAGATGAAAACTTATTTTAGAATGAAAAGAGATTTGATACCCTCATCCCTTGGTACATCCAAAGTTAACATGGATTTAAGCTATTTTTTATTATAATAATGTAATAATATAGAGAATATGAACAACAATATTCAGTTATGTAACACATAAATAAAACAAAATTTTTAACAAAATGTAAATTAAAAATATAAATATATCAAAATCCAAATGAAATTGTTGCCTAGTTAGACTATAGGAAATTGGTACCATCCACCTTTAAAAATAATTTATATTATGATAGAGATTTTGTAATGTAATGTAATGCCTTGTAAACACTCTAACTAGGTCAAAATAAAATAGAAATAACCCTATAAAAATGTAATAATGCAAAAAAATAAAAATGACCGGACCAGTGATATTCATGTGGAATGTAATCAGTTTAAAGGCTCAAATTAAACCAGCTTAGGTCCATCTTAACTCTAGATATACCAAGCACTAAGAGGGATCAATTCTTGAGATGCAAACTTATTTTAGAATGAAAAGAGATTTGATACCCTCATGGCTTGGTACATGCTAAAGTTAACATGGATTTAAGTTATTTTTTAGAATAATAATGTAATAATATAGAGAAGATAAACAACAATATTCAGTTATGTAACACATAAATAAAACAAAATTCTTACCAAAATGTAAATTCAAAATATAAATATATGAAAATCTAAATAATTTTTTAGAATTTAAACAATATTTCAAAAATAGTTTCTATTTAAA